>JANHFX010002250.1:0-21016 GCA_027560015.1 Chloroceryle amazona
GGAGAGGAGAGGAGAGGAGAGGAGAGGAGAGGAGAGGAGAGGAGAGGAGAGGAGAGGAGAGGAGAGGAGAAAAAAAAGAAAGAAGAAAAGAAAGAAAAAAAGAGAAAAAGAGACAGGAAAAGAGACAGGAAAGGAAAAGAGACAGGAAAAGAGACAGGAAAAGAGACAGGAAAAAGAGAAAGGAAAAGAGAAAGGAAAGGGAAAGGGAGAAAAGAAAGGAAAAGAAAAGGAAAAAGAAAATTTAGCCTTAATAGTTAAGATTTTGCAAGGAGCCTTATGAATGCTTCAGCTGCATTTTGGTTTAATTTAAGTGGCTAATTGATGTTGTGTTTGTTAACTGCTGCTGATGGGCAGGCACAGCAGTGCAGATGCAGAAGGGCAGTAGCAGGTTTTGTATGAAGTCATTATTCACCAGTAAATGAATGTGGGGACAGACAGGCAGTGCTTTCACTTACAGCTATATTCAAGTGCCTGGCATGGGCGATTTTAGTAAACACTGGATGGTAGCTCCCAGTGCCTTCTGAATGGCAAGAATCAAACCAAAGCAGCTCTGTTCAGCATCATAAACTCCAAATTCAGCCAACAAACTTTTTTTAAAGTTACGTATAAATTTCATTTCGAATCATTCTCAGATGATACTGGGGTTTACTTCTTCCTTCACAAAGTATTCTCCTTAATGTTTGCAAGAGTGAAAAGTAGCCTGACTCTGTGTACCAAAGGCACTATTTTCATAGACACACTGTTCCCAGTTATGGTTGAGACTCCTACACACTACTAAAAACAAATAAAAAGATCTAAGACATTTGAGGAAAATAATACATAAACAAATTAAGTCTCTCCACCTCCAGCTCAGGGGATATTTGCTGGCATGTACTTTGCATAGACAGGGCTTTGAGTTCAGAGAAAGCTAAGTAGAAGTTAAAAGGTCCTGATAATGTTCAAAGATCTGCTCTATCACTGAAAAATGAAAGTTTCCCACATAGGGCTCCAGTGGATTAGCAGCTTCGTTGTGTGCAAGCCCTCCCCATGGCTTTTCATTATGTTTCATAGTCACTTAAGCCTTTTCCTAATAAAAAGACAATGCCAAGGGTGAGATTAGGAAATACTCCAAAGTTAAGTTGATAACAGTTTAATTAAATGTTGTTCACCAAGAGCATTTCTGGCATGACTCAGGCAATAAAAGGGAAAAATGAATGTTGTAATTTCTTTTTTTGCCCAATTTTCACAATCTTCTGAGATGCTCTTCCCATGACACTGACTTTTGAAGCGTGCTGCAGAAGATCTGCCTACATGACTCTGTTGCTCAGTTCAGTTTCACACCGAGTATGGAGGATTCATTTTGACTCTGGGTTTGGTGTGGAGCAGGCTCTGCATGATCAGATTTTGTTTGCTGGTTTTTAATTAAAATAAGAGGAGCAGCTCCTCAAATGAGCATAGCTCTGTTGAAGTGATTACTTACCAAGCCTTGTCCCAATGTCAACAGCACAATCTTCCTATCAACCCGAAGCTGTACTTTCTGTGGTGATGAACATCTCTTTACAGAGAAGGTTCGTGGCACTTTTTATGAACAAAATCCACCCACCTAATAAATGCACATCTCATGCTGCAAGCACTGCACAGTCTGTGCTCTCTGCACCAGAGCGTGCTTTCACCCCACAAGACAGTAAGAATATAAATGGCTAAGAACATAAATAGTTTCCCTTGTATCTCTCCTATTATATCCTCTTCTACAGTGTTACACTTCTTATATTCTATACTATTCATATGTAAACCAACTTTGATTCAATTTTACTTTGATACATAGCTTGGGGTCAGTGCCTGATAATCTGCTGTTGTTGAAAGAGGCGCTGGGGCCACGTTCTAAGATGTATGTAACATCAGCTATTTTCTGTTGAAGGCATGGAGAGGAATGAATAAGTTCACATTTCTCCTTAAAATGGGACTGCTTTTAAGGCTTCAAATGACAGAAGAAAAGCCTCGTATGTTTAAAATCTAAATAGCTTTCTAGTAGGTGTTTAGCATCATTATCCATTAATAAAGTCCAATAAATAATGATGATATACTTAGATTGTGTTAAAACTGTAGTACAAGGGGTGTCTAAGAGATTTACCTGGCCAAAGAGGAAATCTAAAAAAGAAAAAAGAGGAATGCGTAATGTCATGGGAATTAAAGAAGCAAAAAATATGAGTTCATTTTCAACAAGAGCAATTCCTATGCACAAGTACAAAATATTATCACATGAAAAGCAAAATGAATGAAATCCCAAATGAAAGTTGGCACTGGTACGTTTACCAGGGAATGTACAAAGCCATGAGCTGCTCTGAATCAGACGCTCCTCGCTCACTTGCAGAAGAGCCAAAACACCCTGTTCCTTGTGATTGCAAAGCCAGAAACTTGCCTGAGTAGTTCAATGCACGCTAGGTCACCGTCCACACTAGAACAAACCTTCATTTGTCTCCTGATCATTCAAGTAAAGACACACTTTTGTGATGTTTCCCCCAGACTGATCATTTTTCTGACTCGGAGGCAGACACTGAATTTTGTCCTCAGCAAAACTCCTGGCTTCACTTTTGCCACGAGATCTTTCATTCCCAGATTTTGTTTTCAGGGTAACAACAGGAAACAAACCCTTTTCCTCTATAACAACAGAATCACAGCATTTCTCAGGATCACTGCTGCCTTTTCCAGCAGAGTACCTTGCCCCCTAACCAACACTGAAGTGGTTTCTCCTCGTTTCCTTGAAGAGGTGCTGGACTTTCCCCTCTGTTTTTAACTTTACCTTTCCTGCCTACATCAGCTTCTGTCTTAATCGATTTGGCATACAACATGGGTCAACAGGAGGGATTACAGCATTTTACAACCCTGATCCATCGTGCTCCATGCTGAGCAAACAACCCTGGGAAGTAATCCAGCAGCCAAGTGTTTTTCAGACACTACTTGTCTCCTCCCTAAAAAGCAGCAATTTAGCAGTTAAGTGCAGAAAGGCACAGCAGCAAAGAGAAGGGCTCAGACATTGCAGAGACAGTATTTTGGAAGACAGAACATTATTTCTACAATGTATTCATAACAAATGCCTTTGAAAATACCAAGTGTAACACTAACAGCATAACATAAACGGAATTTGCTTATTTTATAAAGGTAACCCCGTGGTTCTGGACACAGCTTCCAACTGTTTCTTTATCCTCACGTAAGACAAACTAGGCAGATATCGTGGGATATACAGTCGTAAAGGAGCCATGGGTGCATATTCCCAAGCAGGCAATCGTGGAGATGTTTTATGCTGAGCCAAAAAAGCATCTTGCCAGCATTTTCACAGAAGGGCTGGCAACTCTGCCTGTGAGTGAACCTGCTAGGACCATTAAAATCACCACGTAGCTCCCCTCAGAGGTCCATGTTAATACACCCTGGTGTGTGTGGCAAGTGGGTGAGCAGCTCAGTTACTCAGCACAGCACTTGTGCCTCTTTAGGGAGGTGGAAGAACCCAAGCACAGCTCCCAGATTAGTTCTTACACCACAGACTATGTGAGGCAAGGGCTGCATTCAGCAGGGGAAAGCCAGAAAGCTGCTTTGCCTCAGGGAATAAAAAGTATGTGGATACTGTTATTAAGCAACTGCAAATCCTTCTACAAAGTCCTCTAAAAATCAAAAGGCATCCCTGTATCTGTAGGTTGTCTTCACATCAGCCTGCTCCACTTGCAGAGAAGGAAGCAAAGTTTAAGTTCCAGTTATCACACCATGGCCAAACCTCACAGGCAGTGGCAGGAGCTTTCTCCAGCAATGGACTAAGTATGACTAGTTCATCTTGGGAGCTAAACTCTTCTAATTCATCACCATTTAAAATATGAAACCATTTTCCTTTGAAATATTTCCTCGTAGTAGATGACATGAAAGGGTTCCTTTCTGCTCTCTGTTCAGAAAAGAGAAACAAGAAGCAGAGCATCCACAATGTGATTGTCTATATTAATAGCATTCTTCAGGGAAGGTAAAACTACTTTCATAAATTGCTACAATTGTGCCTGGACAAAATGTGATGATGCATCATTGAAGAAATTTTTTTCATTTTATTTGAGCTGAATTTTAATTTTGATTTTAAAATCAAAACTTTTGATTTTAGAACTGATTCCTCTCAGATTTTCTGTCAGGAATTAAGCTTTGTTTCATCTAATATAGTTATGAATGTATTTATACATTGAGCCAATTAACAAATTTTCGTAAGATATAGCTGCATTTGCAGGTTACATCTTTCAATTTCTCCATCAGCATAAAAGGAAGCTCTCTTAACAGGTGCAGTGATAAAAGTTGTGAATTTCAGGTTGCATAAAAACCCCCCACAATTATGTTACGTCTTGGAAATTATTCTTATTAAAAGTGTGAATTAGAATCTATTCTACCCAGGATACAAACTGTGTTTTTGATGTTTTTTTAATCACTTTTATTCATTCCAGAGACAATTCAGTCAACTTGTAAACAAGAGCACATGCCATCTGAAATGTCTTTTCTTCACTACCTAGACAAGCAGTTTAAGATCATTTTTCCACTGTGCATTCTATCGTACTGTGCAACAGCAACCTCACATTTATATCCAGGAACACAGCAGAAGCCAATGCCTCAAAAACTGATGGTTACATCAGTAAAACTGGGGTGGAAATCCTTTATCCATTTCTTGCCATTACTCTTCCAATGAATTCACACCTGCCTGCCGTTCCGCTTCTGTCCTTGCTACTGTACCAGTTCACCTTTTCATTACGCCCACTGGAAACACTGGTTGCCAGCCAGCTCTTGTGTAGGGATTAGTCTGACCTTTGACATATTGCTGTCTGCTATTCCCACCTAAATTGGACAGGTCAGGTAAGACTGAAGATGGCAGCAAAGATCTCTAACGAGCTGCAGCACGTACTTTAAGAAAGGCCCAACAAACCTAGCACACAATTGCAGGCCTTCAACGCACAAAACGTTACCTCTGGTTTCCAAAATGGGAAGATCTCCTACGATTAAATATTTTGGGTGGCTAACTAAAAACATCTCACAGTTGAATTCATACTAGATAGTGAATAAAGGGTCACAGGTACCACAGGGTGTCAGGGGTTGGAAGGGAGCTTGGAGATCTGAGAGTCCAACCCCCCTGCCAGAGCAGGGCCATCTAATCCAGGACAGGTCACACAGGAACGCAGCCAGGCGGGGTTTGAAAACCTCCAGAGCAGGAGACTCCACAACCTCTCTGGAGAGCCTGTTCCACTGCTCTGTGACCCTGACAGTAAAGAAGTTCCTCCTCATGTCGAGGTGGAACCTCCCGTTGACATCCATTCCCCTTATCCTGTCACAGGGCACGAGTGAGAAGAGGCTGTCCCTTTGCTCTTGACACTCAGCCCTCAGATATTTATACACATTGATCAAATCCCCTCTCAGGCTTCTCTTCTCCAGACTCAAGAGCCCCAGGGCTCTCAGCCTTTCCTCACAAGACACATGCTCCAGTCCCTACATCATCCTTGTAGCCTCCACTGGACTCTCTCGAGCAGATCCCTGTCTCTCTTGAACTGGGGAGCCCAGAACTGGATTCAATACCCCAGGTGAGGTCTCCCCAGTGCAGAGCAGAGGGGGAGCAGAACCTCCCTCGATCTGCTGGACACGCTCCTCTTAATGCCCCCCAGGACACCATTGGCCCTCCTGGCCACCAGGGCCCATTGCTGTCCCATGGAGAGGTTGTTGTCCACCAGGACTCCCAAGTCCTTCTCCCCAGGGCTGCTCTCCAGCAGATCCCCTCCCAGTCTGGACTGGTGGACTTTATTAATATTCTTCCCAGGATCTTAATGCATGATCGCTTGCTGAAGAATATTAACAACAGTATTAATGAAGATGATTATTATGCTTTAACATTCAAATCAAGTAACAGGAACAAAAAAAATCAACGCAGAAAGATAGAAAAAAAAGTGGACCCCCCCTATTTCTACCATTTAACTGCCTAGCACAACTTAGGGGAAAATACATTTTTTTTTTGTTTCTAATCTATCAAAATATTTGATAGCATTCTTTTAAATTTACATTTCCAATCTGCAAAACAGATTTCACAAGCTTCTTATCCTCCATTTACAAAAAGAAAAACTAGTCCTTTCTTCAGAGCATATTTACTTCCATAACCCACTCTTGCTAAAATAATCATCGCTTCAATACTGATTCAAAATGTAAGCACTCAAGACTACCTAGACCACGTAACCTATAATGTAAATCCTCTCTACATATTTTGTTAAGAAAGATGCTCAACAAATTTAGTTCTAATAATCTAGCTGATAATCTCACAGAAGCTACTTTGGAAGAGCTGGGCCATGGCAGTGTTTACCAAGTCTGTGGCACAGAAGAATGAACCACAACACCTTTCAAGACAGCATTTAACCTCGAAGGCACAGGAATCAGCCGATTCTGAAATGATTTGGAGAACTTAGAACTCATCAGCCTCGCAGCAGGGTTAATATCTACTTATATTTGCATTGTCAGGAGGGCAGCGAGAACAGCACGAAGACCTCGGGTTGAAACAAAAGGCTTTACAGAAAGGCACTGTAGTTACAGAAGGGATTCAGTTGTATTTTGGATGGAATTGCTACATGAGATAGGCCTTGCAAGTTGAAAAAAGACAACAAAAAAAAAGAGGGACAAAATAAAGCTAAAACGATCAGCAAAAACCCACTTGGCACAAAAGGCTGCTCAAAAGCCCTCACCTTACTCAGAAAATCTATCAGTGTAAAAGAATTCAAATGCAAATGCCATAGATGAAGGTAAGAACAGTACTGAAAAGTTAATCATAAGATAATGGTATGCTTTCATATCTCAGCTCTAACACTGAAGATCTAGATTAGCAACAGCAAATAATAGCTTTAGAATAATGCTGTGTTGCAACCTGTTGCATTACTGTACAATAATATCATGGAAGGCATCATCATTCAGTTGTAAATGCCTACAATTTTATTTTATTTCTTTCTTTTACACGTCTCTCAGTAAGAGTAAAATCCAATTTTAAGACATTTACATTTGCTTATGAATTGACTGGACACCGCACTGTGAAAACTCTGTATTTTTTCTTTTAGAAATGTTAGTTTTGTTTAATTAGTCCTTCTTGAGAAGTAAATTTTTCTTCCACATTTACTACTTTGAGTAAATATACTATTAATGAGAAAAAAAAACCCAAACCAAAGCAAAACCCAATTCAATCAGGTCAGTTCTTTATACCACTGTACATTTATCTGCTTAAGTTAATACATCATTAATTGATACTAGATCTCATTATGAACTTATGCTTACGGTAGCTAATCCACCATAGCTAACAGAACATATCTACAACATAACCCAGAGCCTTGCAATCTCCTCACACTGGTGGTCAGATCAGCAGCCTAGAGGCCAGGTTATCCATCCTGCCCAACGTGACACACTTTGTTACCTCTCGTGCTGTCTCTCCAGTTTCTTAGTGCAGAGCACACGGCCACCCCCCCACCGTTTTGTGACAAGCACTTTTGGGTGCTACCAGAAGTAGGTAATGAAATAGTAATCATCATTAATAATCAAACTGCCTTTTTATAGACATCTTACTTTATGAAAAGCATTCTAAAAAGAACTTTGGCCAATATGTAAAATGGTGTAGGAAAGGAAAAGATGTCCCTAAAGGGAGATCATTAGTCTTTCCTTCCTTTCACTGATAGCGTTGCCATAGAAACACCAGAAAAGAAAGAATATTCTATTAACTTCACTTGGATTTATTTAGTTGCTTGTTCACTGCCACCATTCACCATAAAAATGGAATAGATGCATCTCAGCCCAGAAGAATAATGTCATAAAGCATCTTATGCAAAACAGTTTAATAATACTACAGACATGTTTGCTATGTAATTATTCACTAAAACACAAAGATGGACAAGATATGAAAGTAAAAATACTATCCAAAATGCATTTTAAAAAGTTATTAAAATTATCTTAACGTTCCTAGATTTGGAATATACAATTACACCTATGTAAATATAGATGATGTTAGAATGGAAACAACCTAAGAACAATCAAAAAAGAAGCTACCACTGATTTCCAACACTGCTGCACGAGTCAGCTGTAACTGTTGATCCACCTTTCAAAATTATGCTCCTGATTCAGGCAGAAGTGTACATCTATCCAGAAAAGCACTTACAGAATGCAGTGTGTGTTTGCTGAAAGCTACACCTGTGCTTTAAATATCTTTCCAAGACTATTTAGATGGCATTTTCTGAAGTTCATAACTCTTTTACTAAGGCTCTTTGGAGATGAGACTGCATTGAAGCTGTTTCAGTTTCTAATGCTGTTGTGTTTGACCCAAAAGATTGTTAAAAAATAAGGACAGACTGATGGTGAATCCTACTATTCCTGGTATTCCTATGACTGAATTCTATTAATGGTCTTATATCAGGAATCATAGCAGATTACATACAGTATTTCCACCAACTGACTGTCAAGATTGTTCAACTGCTTTGTCTTTATGGCAAGACTCCCAGTTAACTCTCTACATTTCTGCTGAAATACAGAATTTAACGTGAAATCAGGGATCAGGTCAGAAATTGTCTAATATCACAAGCCTATACTACGTGAGCAAAGATGTCTAAAAGAGAATAACCTCCTAGCTTTTCAGTTGTGATAATCTAACCTAAAACAATGCCCTGCAGCTCATTAATTTTAGAGCCTGCTCTTGCAAAAAGGTGGTAAAGTATTATAGTGTAGGTCTGGATAATTGTGAAGTCACAGGGGGAGCTTTAGTTGAGAATTACATCACATACCTTTTTCTACTAGTAAAATGACAGAAATAAATGAGGACTAGTAAGGTTTTGACAGGGGAAGGAAGGAATGACTATCAAAACTAAGATTAAATACTTTTTTACCTACCAAAAGTGCAACATTCCAAATAAGCAGAGAATTGATGATCAATAAGCAGTTATTTTTCTGAAACATAAAGTATCAAGTGGTAGAAAAGATGTAATACCAGAACATTTCTAAACAAGTAATAAATTAAAAGGAGACATTTTAAGGAGATGTAAGGAAAATCTTTTACCGTTAGGACAGTCAAGCATGGGAACAGGAGAAGCTGTGCAGCCCCTGTGTTTTAAAGCCTTAAGTTGGATAAAGCCTTGAGCAGGCTGGCAGCACCTGAGCTGACCCTGTTTTGAGCATCAGGTTGAACCAGAGACCTTCAGGTCTTCAGATTCCACCTGGAATTCCTCAGTGGTTCTGTGACTTCCATTCTACAAATACTTTTTAAGTAAACAAACTCACAGACACACCAACTAATGCTCTAAAGGACAGAAGGTTGAGACAAGTGGGGAATAGAAATAAAGAAGTACGTGAGGGAGCAAAACAGGTGGCATAAAGCAAAAGAAAACAGGTGGGTTTTGTTTTCTGCTCTTCTGAAATTACCACCTCTTTCAAGCTAAAAAAAGCAGTAAGTATTGAGTAATATCAGATTAAAAAAATCAGGTATCTCAGATTAAAGATTAAGAGTTAAAGATGTGAATGCTAATAAATAAGATGTAATAGCTAACAAATAATATCTTATAGAACAGGAAACATTGCACAGGGAGCTTAGTGCATCAAGACAGTGACAGCAAAGAAGGGAGACATATTCTAAATTATTTTAACCAGTGTGCAGCTCCTTGCACTGCCATGCTCCTCACAAATAACTAAAAGACAGTTAGGAACTTGGAGTTGAACATGAGGGTGGCAAAAAGAACACTGAAAAACCTGAAGGCTAACTTTTATTATTGAATCACAAAATAGGTTTTAGGCTCTAAAAGAAATAAAAGAAGAAATTCTGAATATTAAATGCAGGTGTTCACATATGGACTCATGAATAATTCAGAAATTTTAAAATTACAGACTTCTGGCAAGAAAAAAAAAAAGATAACATCAACAGCAGAAGTAATAGTGATACCAAAATAATCAGGGAATAGGAGATGGCTGCAAATGGAGGTGTGCCAAACAATGACAAATAAAAGGAAAAACACCTCAAGGAAGTAAAGAGCTCAAAAGCTTTCTCTCATCAAGAGTGAAACATGAGTAATGAGAGAGTGACAGTCTCCTCTGAACAGCAGAAGATCCTGCAAGCAGGTCTATCAGCAGAGCTGGGCTATCAACACCAGCACCAGGATTTTTTTAGAACACCAAAAGCAAAATAATGAAGGATAAGCTGAAGAAATCAAAGAGCTGAGCGAGCAATAAAGATGACAAAAGGATAAATGAAATGACTGATGGTACACACCTCGATACCATAAAGAATAAGGAGTACAGAATGGGAGGAAACAGGGATGTTACATCGTGGGATGGATTTATGAGAGGGCAATTCCAAGATGGGTGAATCATATGCTGGTATTTTAGTCAATTTTTATTAGTGTACTTCATTGAGAGAAGAAACTCTACAAATTAAATCAAAGTTCAAAATTTATGAAAGAATTAAAGAAACTGAGCATATTTTGGGAAGCAGGGAATGGACTTCGTAAAAAGTGAACTATTCCCCCATGCCATTCTTCATAGTACCAAAAAGGGGAACAGACTACGTCCCCAGTTTTGCTGCATGGGTGAGATGGTAAACTAGCACATTAGACTCCAGGAACACAGCCTAGGCATGAAGCAAGGTATTTGGAGCAGAGTTGAATCGTAAATTCGCAAGGCAGTTCATCACACAGAGAGTTATAGCTGGAAACTTAAAGGTGATTCTGAATTTTCTTTGTACAAGGGCTGTTAGACCCTCCCTGCTCATGAATGCGCAGACCAAACGGGATGATTGCTGAGCTGCTTCATGGCCTGCAGATACTAAATCCAATCCATAAAGGTATTGAGGCAATGAAACAATGAACAAAGCCGATACATAAATACCAAGTCCTAAAGTACATAGAAAAAAATCCAAATCACATGAAAAAGCAAGCCAACTGCATTCCCCCTTAAGCAGAACGCCTGCCATGAAAGTTGAATAAAACAGCATCAATGTCAAGACATGCATTTAAATTCTCTTTCATACACCTCTATCAACACTAATTGCATCACAGTCAATTGAGAAACCTTGACCCAATACTGAGAAGATACTGCCCTTCCAAGTGATGTTCTTGCAAGTCTGTAGTTGTATGAGGAGAACCATTCATAAGTAACAGAACTTCCATATCTGTGTTGAAGTTTTCAAAAGATAAGCTAGTCTTATTGGACCAAAAATGTTGAGTAGAATATGTACCTTAAAATAAGCAAACGTAGGAAAAACGTATGACGAGCTGTTTAGCTGCAAAGAAAAATCTGAAGGCACCTTTCCTCTCCACCCTTAAGTCACATTTTGGAATATATTAATTTAAAATGGCTTGGTTTTCTTCTATAGGATTTTGTACAGGATTCATTCACCTTTTACCACTAATGCTCAGCCATCTTATTTCAAGACAGAATTCATTACTAATTAAAAGAATGAGATGCTCTGGTATTACCTTACCTTGAAAAGAGACTCTCCATCAGGCAAGAGAAACTTTAAAAGCACACTAGAGAGATTTACTAGGGAAAAGAAAAATGTCTGAAATAAAACATTTACTTGTATTGATGATTTTCTCTTCATCATTCATTAAACAAACAGTTAACTGAGGACACTGGTTTTGTCTTAACCACATTACCCAAAGTACAGAAGCATGAAGAAATTTCATGTAGCAAAATTAGCAGGATTCATACTGTTACTCTCACTGAGGCATGTTATTAATTTGAGTTTAAGAAAGTCTTATTTTTTTTTTTATGATACCCATTCTAACCACGCACTACATGCAACTGTTTAGAGCTCAACAATTTTAGAGGTCTCCCCTGTAAGTCCATTGTAATGTATAAAAAAAGCACATCTGGCTTTACATTTCGAGCACAGACTCTACCTTAGAGACTCAAAGAAAAATGTGGCACAAAAGACACCTGAATTGTTCTCATCAGAAGAGCATTGTCCTTATTCTGAATGCAAATCTGTATTAGTTTAATGAGAATAACGAGCACGGTGTTGAATAAATAGAGAAAATGAAGTTGCTGGTATTTTTTCATTAAAATTCCATGCAAGTGTATATTAGAGTGATAAATACATATTTTTTGTTTTTCTAAAGCTGATTAACTGTATTAAAAGGGTTGGATTAATTTTCTGAGCACTCATATTTAATGAGCTAGGCAAGTTAGTGTATATTTCAAAGGCTGCATCAGTTCTGGATACAGGAGGGGGACATGACAAGTATAAATTAGTAAAACTGCAGTGTGTGTGTGTGTGTGTGTGTGATACTCCCCATTAGAGCTGAACGGAGCAGTTGAGATACAGCTAATCCATAGTTACCACCTGGAAACAGCAGCACACACTTTAAATAGAGTAAGTTACATTGATTGGTAAATTTATGTAAAGGAAAGTTTGTAGGGGTATAGAAAAAAAAGAACGAGGTGAGTACAAAAAGAAAAGGTAGGGAGAAGAAGACTGAAAGTTCCAGAGAGGAGAGGAAGATACTCCTAGCTTTATACACAAAATTACTTACACAGGCTAGGTTTTGTAACTGTTGAGGGATTTATCTGGTTTACAGTTTTAGATGATTTGGAGCCAATCAGGAAAAAGACAAGCTCTCTTCATGTGTGAATCCAGTCACACACTTGATCCTGATTTCAGGGTCTGCAGATTCTATTAGAAATAACAGAAATGATACTGCAGTATCTATGGATTTCCATGTGGTTTAATCAAAAACACAACCAAAACTAAAGTAACTCTTATTAACACTGCAATTCTCATAAACTGCAGACATCTAATAGTCTGAAAACACCCAAAGTCTTCGTAGGCATCAATGTGAAATATTCCTGGCTTGCACAGATGTACTTAAGTCTTTACAGCATTGAAGAACTTGATTCTTATCCCCAGGAGAGGCAAGCAAGCTGCAAGTGCAGCTAGCCACTGGAGGTGACGGAGGTCAGGCTTAGGCAGGGCAGTGTTTAGCATCGCAGTGTGGACGTCCTTGAGTCGATTTAACCCCATGTTCATTTCATGGCTTAAAAGCTTAGAATTTTGGAGACTAAAGTCATTATTTCAGTGACAGAAACAACTTTACAGGCCTAGCCATTAACATCGGTATGTGGGAAACTACTAATATAAGAATTAATGCTCCTAATTGCAAATAATCTGTTCTCTCACTCCTGTCTCCTCTCCAAACCACTTGGTCTAATTAATTTTGTCTAGTTTTTCTCTACCTGTTATTTTGAGTGGATTAATTTTTTTTATTTCACTGCCAAGTAGTGAAGACCCTAAATTATTTCAGTTAATTCTACTGAGAACCTCAATACTGTCATATTTCATGCTCCTCCATTACCAGGTTATTATTCTATATTTCCATTTTGATTTTCCTATTTGAAGGCAAAATTACCAAGAGACCAGAAAGAATAACCATAGAATAATACTATATTACAATAGAATTTACTTGCTAATCTATGCATGAAGTAGTACATAATTAATTTAACATAAAAACAATAAAAAAAGATCGTATTAATTCATATGAGAATTACTAGACGATTGATACAATAAACATAACCCCAGTGACTAAACTACACGAACGTGATCCAAATGGTGTTTGAAAACTCTGAATCCATACTAAATTCAAATACCTCGTGGCTATTGATTTTACCACTCCAAGATGAAAAGTCAGCAGTAGTAAACAAAAAGGCTTGTTTGTCATCGACGTGCAGCAGTTTGCAATTCTGTGATTATTTACACCGTTGCTAAGAATTGAGCACACAAGAAGAATATGTGCACACTAATACACACTGCTTCTTTTTCCCCCTCCTTTTCTGCTGCTCGGGCTTGTTTCCCAGATAACTTCTTGGGCTGTCTAGTTAGAAGCTGATAGATACCCAGGGTAATTAGACAAACAGCATTTTTTCAGCACAGACAGGTTCATTTTGAAATGGGATTAAAGTGCTGCTGATGGGGACAGGAAATGGGATCATGAGACAGTTTTTAATTATCATAAAAATAACTTTATTAAAAACAATCATACAAAGTAGGAATAAGCCTCTGCACTTCTCCACGGCGATATCCTACAGCCCCTGTAAAAGAAAAGAACAGGAAGTATATGAAAAAAATAATTTAGTTCTCTATAAAGTGCACTGTCAATTTTTCCACACTGCTTACCTTTCTCCTCCCCTTCCAGCAGTTCCTGGCAGGACACTGTCTCTACTCATTCTAGGCACAGAGGACACAGAAAGGTTTAGTTCACCGTCAGAAACATCAATTTTTCTATACAGTTGTAAAATACATTGCAAGTGCACCGGTGCAATGGAACATTTATTGTGATACTTACCTTCTGCTTTCTGAATCCTTGCATCATTTAGCGAGTGAGACTGGTCACCTACGTAACACCTCCAAGCAGGAAAAGGACAAAGTAACACTGATTCACCGTGGGTGTGAAAACACAGCACAGCTCAGGCCTTTGGAGTCACTTCTGCTGTAGCAAGATAACTTCGGGACGCAGTAAATGATCTTCTAATAAGCAGCCCCCATACACACACCCTAGTAGCCTAACAATGAATTCCAAGCTCTCATGGGCATGACCAGGCTGTACTTACTACTTCGAAGCTTCCTCCAAGGTCCCCTCTCAGCTGGGAATACAAAGTCTGACTGGCAAGTCTCCTGGCACTTGTCTCTACCATCACCTTTGGCATGCAGATCTTGCCTTTGTCCTTCTAGGCTTGTTTCAGTAGCATCCATTATATACAAGTCACTGTCTACATATTTTTGCATCTGGTTAAACTGCAGTTGAGCCCGAGCAAGGCTGAGAGTGAAATCTCAATGTTGCAAGTCAACTAATTGCATTAGCATACCCTCGTGGTGTCAGTTTTAACAATTCCTCACTCTCAGGGAAGCATTTACCTAAATACCACATTCGAAATGCAGGTTACGAGGCTGACTGGGTGTAAGGTCACATTTCAATATACAGCTGTTGGTTAGGTGTTGGTGCCATCTAACTACATGGGTGTGATGATAAAAAGTGTTCAGCTCTGAGATACACCAGCCATGCAGGAACCTAAGGCAGGCACATGGCTGGTCTCCAACCAGAATGTATGCCTATTTTTCATAAAGAGAGACATCTTGCAGCAAAGCCCCTTCTGTATGCGGATGAGTTGCTCTGTCCTCGGTGGAAATCCATACTGGAAGCACACATCTTTTCTCCTTGATGTGGCAGAAGAACTTTGCGCCATGCAGAAGAAGTTTGTACCCTGGCACCAGGAGTTAATGGAAACCTACCGGGCAGCTCGTCCACAGGATCCCTTTTTAAAGCTTCACAGATTCTCTTTTCCAATCCACAAATAACACTTTGACTGTTCTGGTACCACCCGAGCAGCACGCAAGGATGCACAGTACACACAGTACGATCACACTGGAAGCAACAGACTAATAATTATACATAGCATTACCAATGGCATGCACCCACTTTAACAGGCTGGTAACTGCTTCGTGCAACTAGAGACTCCTCCCAGCCCAGCCCCCAGCAAAAAAGACAAACATCATGTCAACATACTGTGTTATTCATTTTTTTAGCTTTCCTAAGTTTCCATAAGTTGATAAGCTACCATAAGCGTCCATAAATCTCATCACAAAAGATGACTTCAGTTAGAGAAAGCAGAAGGAACCAAACACAGAGGAAGGTCACCAAAGTAAGTTACAAAAATTAACATTATTTTCTCAATTGTAGCCACAGAGCATTACTATTTTGCTAAAGCACATAAATTAACCGCACGGTAAACCTCAGTCTGGCCTTTTACAAGTAATTCAAGTCAATCCAACTCAGTCCATTGCCAGTACAGCAAATGCAGATACATTGGAAAAATGACAAACCAAGAAAAGTACACTGAACGAAGATGGCAGCTAGGTCACAAAGCTTGTAGGGATAAATCTCTCCCTCCCACTAAACCAAACCCAAACCATATTCCCCAAACTGACCGAGATGTTTTAAGACAGGCTGCAACACGTTCACCAGATGCACGCTGACTTCCACTGAAGAGGTGCATTTTCCTCAACAGGTACGACCACTGACAGAGCTTCCTCTAGCCCCTGAGGAACCTCTGCTTCATCCACTGCTCTTAGAGCACACAGACATCAGCTGTTTCTAGGAGGTTCTCTGTTCTGGTGTTCATGTCTCTTTAATCTAGTGGTGGTAAATGAGGACTTCTCAGCTAAAGGAATCTCGTGGAAAGAGCCATTTCATGCCTCAGGATAGCACTGTTATTTTGAAGCATACTTAAAAAGGACAGGTATTTCAGAAAGCAAACAGAAAGACGAGATCCCAAGTGCAAAGCCTTTACTAAATTTGAAAAGGTAAAATTAGAAGGAGGTAATGAAAAGTTGGAACAGAACGAAGAGATTCAAGGAGGAATGACAACCGTGGTAGTAAACGTGAATATCAAGGTCTATCAGAATAGCCCCTCTTAGTTCATGAGGAATTTATTGAAGGAGTACAGATAAAGTAATTGAAATGCTCAGGATTAACAACAATATAATTATTAGAGATCTATGCTTTGATAGTGGTGGGGGCGTGATTGTGATCGGAATCCCTAGTACTAGATTTGTGTAAAAATGAGCATAGAAATTGTCAGTGTGCCATATTACCAGGTAAGGGTTCTACCTACTTTATACTTTATAAAAGGAATATAGGGAAAACCAAACTTTATTTTTGAAACCTGTGTCCTTTAGAACATGTACATTCTTTATTTGGGTAACTGAACATTCATCCTCTCTTCCACTGAGGACAGCGTTTTATACCAGAGAAGAGCTGCTAAATGGTAACTAAGTCAAGGACCATCCATGCCAACACTGGTTATTTATTTTCCTTGTCCGTTTGCTGATACAAGACACTGAGTTTCAGATGACAGCTCAGCAGCCACACATTTTCAGAGCTGCGCAGGAACTAATGAACTTTGCCATTTTATTTCTTCACAAGCAGGAAAAATACTAAATCACTGCAGTCTTGCTTATACCACTCATCAGCAAAACCAACCTTTTTTCGTTAGGAAAGCTCAAAATGCGTCTGTCACAGTGCATGACACAAGGTCATGGAGTCAGTTTAGTTAACTGCATCACGTGTTTCCTGGAGTCCCAGGCTTATAACCGTCTTGTTGCAAGGAGGAAGCAGTGGGGATCAGCACAGTGAAAATAAAACGTGCACTCTCTTCTCCCATATTAACGATTGCTCGGAGTTCAGAAAGCTGAATACATTTCACATTGTAGTTGTTGCAAGGAGATATAGAAATTTTAATAGGATCCCATTCTGGAGTTACTTCAGTGCTCTGCTCAACTACATGTTATTTAACAATTCACCACTTACAAGGGTATTATTTATCATTCACGCTCCGTTGACTTCAGGGAAGCATCTTCTGATTTTTCCAGCAAAATAACTAATTCTAAGGGAAAATATTAATTTCCCATGCAAAGGCTGAGTATCAGCAAGTTAAAAGTAGTGACTACACTTAGCGACCGCTGTGTTAACTTTGCAATTCATGCATGGGGAAGTTCAGGTTATCACATCATAACTGTTTACACCACTGATGTTGGTATAACTGCTAAGCAGCCTAAGGGTGAGGACTCTCATGTAATGACTGTATTTCCATCAAAAATGCAGCAACCTGCCCATTGCACTTTCTTGGAACATTTTCTTTTCAAGCTTATCCATTGTACATTACCGTTACAGAACCAAGAGAACGATTCTGAGTCAGCAGATTAAGTGGTGTAGGTGAATTACTGAAACAGCCATGCTTCTTCATGTACTGCAGCTGATTATTCCAATACTCACTCACCTTTATGTTTCATCCCTTAACACACATTAACTCTACTCATTCTCAGGGTAAGAAATAAGTAAAACTGACAATTCCTTGTCTTGGGCACTGAGTCTGTCCAGAACACTTATTTCCAAAGATCACTCTCAGGCTTTTGCATCTCCTTGCATCTGCCACTAAAGCAGTGATTTTTCGCTCTGCAGTTGGGACCACAAGCACGAGGTCAGTCTCCACAACTCCTCTTTCAACTGTTCCCTGTTGCACCAAAGTAACCCGATCAACCACGTTGGCTATCAGAGATATTTGGCTTTATCATCAAATTTTCCATCAGACAAAAATAAACCATTCAGCCCTGAAGTGTGGTTAACCACTTGGGTCAAAAAATGACAATAAACTGTAAACACATCGCCACGCTATCTGTCTAATCCTAACAATACATCACTTAGTTTTCCCATTGAATAAAAGCTGCTTCATTCAATCTTTTTTCTTTTTGACAAACTCTACAAACAAACTACAAATGAGCGTTGCCAGCAGCCAGTTCCATGTTGGTAACACGAAATTGTTAATAGGAGTAGATTTCCATTTTGTAGGAGCACTGCTGATAATATTTACTTACCTTTCTGTTAGAAATATAAATCAAATTGCAGGCATCGTTATTGGTGAGACAGTGGGAGCGCTGCAGACACATGCACCAATCCATACCAGGTGCCCTGCACTCCTGGGTGAGCTGTACACTATTCTCCCGTGCTCTGCTGTGCTCTCTTAGCAGGAACTGGGGAGCACAGGCAAGAAGGCAGCAAAGTCTGCACCTTCTTGCAAGGAAGAAATATTCTCTGTGTTATAAACTACTAAAATATTCCCCAGAAAGCTGCGGAATCTAAATGCAGAAAGCCTGACAAAAATTACCGTAACTGAAAATCTAACTCACAGAGAGATTAAAATACCTTGCCCAAAGGCTTTCTGGAAGATTACATCAGAAAGGGAAATTGAATCTAGCTTTTATGAGTGAGGACGAAACACAAGACTTTGGTTTTTAGTTCTCTGAGATACTAGGAAGTGTTAAGCAAATGCTTATTACCAAAAATTTCATAAAGCTTGGCCATACCGATCACAATACTTAAATCCATATTTTAGAGGACACGGTGTTCCCGAACACATACTTAGTTGGCTTCCATTTAATTCAAGAGAAGCTGCATGTGCATACATCAGAAGTGTACATTCCTTATTAGATTTGTAACGTTTAGAACAGATATGCCACGTTAACGTGCCCGTATTTACATCTGCTAGCCCTGCAAAGAAAGAGAGACTGCAAACCAAAGCCAGCAACAATATTAAACTACCAGGTATTCATGTTTGGGAATGCACAACATCCAGTGCTGTATGGAACGTAAACCTGACAATGTCAAGAAGAGGTAGGGGATGGGAAAACGTGAGAGAGGTTAAGACAACAGCACGGTAGATAAACCGAACGTGTAACTCTTGTTCAATAAATCCTGCGTGCGAGAGCTAAGGTTCTGGTAAGAAGTAGATTTTAATGCAAAAAACATTAATGCAAATTAATGGTAATGCAAAAAGCAACGTACGCAGCCTCTAACTACTGAGCTCTGGAACTGGCTGTCACAGGAGCTTGTTGGGGAAGACAGTATCAGCCGGTTCACGAAAGGATACCCAGATTCCTGGACAACAGGTCCCTAACAGGAGGGTAAAAGGACTGGGTAGGTATATCCACTCAATGATCTGTTAGAGTCCACCAAAAAAATCAAAGACTATGGTCATCTGTAAGCTAGTGTACATTTCATCTGTCTCCTGGGGCACTTCTACAGGCAGATGGTCCTGTCTACGTGAGATTTTAGCTGTACCTGCTGTGGAAGGAGTTCAACCTTCCCTGGGAATCCAGGCTTACGTGATTTTTCAAGCAAAATTCCTGGAAGATGACAATGGAAATGGAATTCCTAACACAACTGAGCTCATACATGCAATGAAAACATGAGAAAGAACATTCTCTGGGTCAGAGGCAAACAAGGCTACGTTGTCATTGTTCATCACGGGAAATCCTCTTCCCACTACATGCAACTATTTTCTGCAGTACAGAAGTAAACTCATGGGAGAGGCTTTGCATGGGTGGCCCTAATTTGATGAGTGCATTGTCACGTGAGCTCTGCACAGAAGGGGATCTGTACTTTGCTGTGTGTGCAGTAATGATTCCAGATGTGCTTACCCTTCCTAAGTAATTCCTCAAAAAGATCACAGGAGGGTTTAAGGAACGCAAGCATTTCACTTTTGCGTATGATTCTGGAACTTTTTTTCCTAGCCCACAGAAAAGCACCTCAAGCCTCATTCTAGACTGCTGTCATAATATTTTCAGCCTCAAGACGTAAGATTCCATTAACTTCTATACCATCAAGATCTGTTCCAATATTAAATAAGACAATCAGAAAGCTACTCATACGGGAAGACTACTCTGAGCCAAGACTTCAGGGGGTTGGCTTTGTTTCAAGCCTTAAAGAGATGTCATAAAAAGAAGAAAAAAAAAAAAGAAAGAGGAAACTCAAATGCTCAAAATAAACTTTAAATAATTCGTCTTTGCCTCCTGGATAACACTTTCCTGCTTCCTATGGAAAGGCTCACTCTAAGAATCCTACATATAGTTCTTTTTCTGTTTCTTTTATGTAGATGCTTGTCCTTCAATTTGTATGCCTCAAGACTGCTGCTTACCATTTAAGTTAAGCAGTAAAACTGGGATATATGCAGAGCCTTTAAAGTAACCATTTCCCACTTGTGCTTGTGCACTAAGTCTGTGAAAACACTTGCACTGACTCCACCAGTACTGGAGATCACAGAATAGTTCACTAGAAACAACTCTTCTCTAGGGAGAAGACAGTTCCCTAGGGATGCCACGCAAGTCCAAAAGCAGTAGGAAAAAATCTCTCAACCTGCTGGTTGAGAGATCAACAAAATCGCTGTATCATCACTTAGAATCCCTAGCTGCAGTGGTTTTATTTGTAAAAGACCAAAAAAAACAAAGTAGAACTCAAGATTGGGAAAGGACATGCTAAAAATCTTTTTAAAATGACTTAGAAATAATTTGGAAGCTTTTTATCATAACATTTTCAGTCACATTTAATGGCTTAAGCAAGCTGGTTTTGCTCGTCCACTAACTACAAACCTCATCTTCCTTGAGGAAATTACTTCTCTCTCTGCAGGTCACCAGCTGAGAGGGGAA
>JANHFX010002250.1:21116-40567 GCA_027560015.1 Chloroceryle amazona
CTCGTCCACTAACTACAAACCTCATCTTCCTTGAGGAAATTACTTCTCTCTCTGCAGGTCACCAGCTGAGAGGGGAATTGGTGACCTGTTAAGCCGACCATTCCATCAGGCTACGAACACATTACAGGGCAGCAACTGAGTCAACAGAACACGATCTTTTCCATCTTAACATTATAAGAAATAATTGTTCACTCCTCCTTCAGCTTTTTCTCAGCCTGAAGTGAATTTATTTCACAGAATCACAGATATTTGTTTATTTTCTTAGAAGTATACCTCTGACTTGTCGGTTAAAAGCCAATGAAACGTTTCTTTTTAAATCTAGTTATAGTTAACATCGTAATCAACACCAACTTCTGACAAAGCACAATAAAATAAAATTATAATTTAATATTTATTTTCCTTTACACAAAAATAATTAATTCTCTTATTCCTCAAATGTCATGGTCCAGCCATAAAACCTTTCTATTATGTTTCATCAAATGCCAATAAAATAGCAGAACATTGTTATGTAGTTTTTAAGACCCCTAGAAGTGGACAAGGGAAAACTCAAATCTTCATATAACTTTGTAATGGTTAAATCTAATCGGAAACCAATCCAAAATCCACCGATGGAGGGCACGTGAGGCTTCCCATTAACTTCTATGTGCTTTAGATAAGGCACCAAGATAAGTATTAGCAAGTGAAAGGAAAAGGAATGAAAACTTACCCATGAATTCAATTCCTAGATGGTCTGCTATATCCAAGAAAGCATGTAAAAGAAGAAAGAAAAAAAGAGAGATGGAAATGTTAGAAACGTATTAAAATGCAAATATCACCTTTATCATCACTGGTAGCATTCAATATTTATATGGCAGAGCTGCAAAAGGCAACAGAGTGCATTAGGGGCCCCCTGTGTGGGTACTGGTCAAAAAGAAAAGCAAAACCCTGCCCTTCAAAGGGCATTCCAAAGACAGGAATCGAGGGCACTGAGCTGTCACAGAGGGAAGGGTATTTGGGGAAGGACACGAATGCCCTTACTCATGATATTCACATTTGCCTGAAGAGCCTCAAGCCAGCTACCTCCGGGAAATTCATTCTCTCTTCCTCATGAATCTCAACGTGCTAACTGCTATCTTCAGTTCGACAAGTTTCTTGCTTTCATTTTCTCTGACAGAGATCAAAACCTAAAGAGATGAACTGAAAGCTTTTCCTGAGCTGTGCAGCTCTCCTGACGGCGCAGGGGCCGCGCTCGCGCCCGGCGGGATTGCGTAACTGCAGAAAATCTGACTTCAGGAGGCAGTAGCCACGTTCCCTACTTAACCAACCGGCTGATAGTAATGCATTCATTTCCAGACATTGGGAACTGAAGCAAAAACTCCAATGTTTTTAGAGTATTGCCTGAGTTCAGAACATTTCAGGAGCCTTATTTCACGTGACAGATTAGGATATGATGTACCTCTGGCAGATGGATGTTTTAGTGCAAAGGAGATTTCTATTTACATGAAACACTTCTTAAACTTCAGTTGTTAGGAAGTATGTTTAAGTTGACATGCAATTGAACTCCATTCATCAGGGATACGGCGACAGAACAAATGTTAACTGGCTTTTCAGAAGTGAGTGTGTAAGGAGTTGTAGCTCCGAGTCCAAACTGAAACCGTGGAAGGCCAGGCATTCAGAAAGGCTGCAAAATCCAATTCTCTTCTATGCTAGACTTGAAATAGTTTGCTTCACCATACAGGGTAAAAACTGCATTGTAAGAAACACAGAATGATGTTTTATTTTATTTTTCCTGAGGAAAATGCAATATTTCTCTTTAAAATATAATAAAACTATTTTAATTGTCTTCCTTTCAATTTACAGTCACATTTCCTTAATACAGACCATGATTTTGTGCAGGTTTCCAAGAGCACTGCGTAGAGAGACGAAGGCAGTAGGGAAAGAGCAGGAGGGTTACAAGAAAGAGAGCAAGCCTGATGTGTTGGCTCGTGCTTGGAGCTAGGAGGTACCACTGGGAGCAACGGGAAGCACTGGGTCCTGTTACCTAACGCACAGCAACTTTCCAAAGTCCGCTTAAGAATTATCTAGCAAAGTTAAAAGACAATTTTCCAACATAAACCAACAGTCATTTTAAACACTTTATCATCCCGATTGTCAGCTCTGGTACCTGTGATGAGAATGTGAAATATTTGGGTTCTGTTGAAAATGTTGGGAGCAATTCACCTTCTGCAACCTTTCAATCCTTCCAGGAGAAGGCATTAAGCAGCAGCCTGTTCAGTTCACTGAGCATACAAATCAGTGTAATAGTTACTAAACTCCAGATTTATCTTCATGCAGAAGACACAATATGCATCTCAAAAGAAAAGAACATAAGATGATGCTATGCGATAGAAATCCCTTATTAGCATGGTGCTAGGACAAGTGTATTATCTAAGCCTAGTGACACCCAAATTAATCTTGCTTTTTGGTATGAAATACAGAACTGGAAGCCATACCTGTATATATTTTACATTACAATCTTCTGATCTGTATTCTTGCATTCATGTACAAGCACCATGTATCAGCACCACCGGTACATTTGACAAAGGGATGTAATTTTTATAAGAGCATGAGATCAGAAATACCAGAAGTGTAGTCAACATACTATATTCAGAGAGATTTGGAACTTGTTTTTTTTCAGTACCTGTGAAATCCATAAATATTATCTGCGTGCAACTCGCCCCTTGCATCCAGGTGCAGACAACAACTGCTTCCTTTAAAAAATGCTAACAGAGATCTGGTCTCTGAGGAGTTCAGGATACTCACATATGAAGCAAGATCGTGCAATATCATCTTTTTAAGTCTACATACAACAGCTAAAAAAAAAAAAATAAATCAATCCTCCTTTCCTAACGGGGCTGTACACGTTCTCTACATGTTTTCTATTTGCAGCCTGCAATCTCCTTATTGAGTTCACCTACCCGGTTTAAAAGCCACTTTGTCAAAAGCTGCATACAAAATACATCTTTTCTTTATAAAGATGGGAAAAAAAAGCACCCGAATTCATCTTGAAGTGGCTTATACGTAAGTGTTAAAGGTATCTGTGGCCATCCTGGGAAACACCTTCAAACGGAGAGAAGGCAATAGTGCAGCTTGCCAGTTCCAGCAGCGACTGGACTCTCATGCAGCTAAAAGGGGTCAGAAACCTCCCTGCTGGAAATGCAGGGGCGAGCTGAGTCCCCAGGGCTCCAAGGGCTGCTTTCCCCGCCCCGAACTCAGCACACGCTGGCAGCAGGGAGAGGAGTCCTGGGGAAAAGTACGTGGAATGGGTTATGACCATCATCAGGCTGCCCCTCGGTGACCAAGCCTCAGCCCAGTAGTTACACTCACTTGCACTGCTGCAGTGAAAAGAACTGATTTTGCAGGCTCCAGTTTTGGAGATGGGTTTCCCCTTGCTTAACAACTGCACGAAACATTTCCAGCAGGGCCGTGCGAGAGACAGGCATGGAACTGGGAGCGGCACAGCGGGGGCAATGGTGGGGAAAGCGAGATGGGGTGGTGACCCAGGAGTGAACAGAACACAGACATGTGAAGTATTGACCCCTGACGTGCCACAGGGTAACAAAGGACTGTTACATTGCTCCACGCTTGTAACACATAAATGATAAATTGCCTGCAGAACACTTCCTTGGACACAGCCAAGGGTAATGCCAAGTAATTCGCCATCAAGCGATGCAGTTTCTTTAAGGACTCAGTTCAACAGAAATGGCTCTGGGAGCTATTAATGTGCTGAAGCGTGGGCGCTGCTCCACGAGATGGGGTCATTAACCAAATAATGCGACTGTATTTTATTTTTGTTATTGTGATTTCTTCTTTCTTTCCGGCATTGTTATGATCTTAGGACCTAATATATTACTCAGACAGGAAGATTATTCATTTTTATATTTTCTTTTATGCATATATCTGTATTTTGTTGTTGATGTAGGAAAAATACTGTGCCTTATGGTCCTTCACTATGTGAATTTCTTGCTAGTGTTAAAGCCATTTTAATTTATACTTTATGAATACATACACACCTGTGACTATTTGATAACAAGCACGAGAGAAGATAAATTCACACTCACTAATGGATTATTTTCTTAGTGCTTCACAAGACACACGCAGTCTTGTGTGGGTTGCCTGGGCTTTTTTCTTAGTCATACTATCATAGAGATTTTTCCCCAGCTCAGTACAGGTTTCCTTATCCCAGGTATATTCTCAGCTACACTTTGAACAGTAATATAAACTCAACGTGTAAATCTCACTGATGTACAGAAGCAAAATCTTGGACATGAAAATACTCACCGTAGACCACTACAGATGTTTTAATCTGTTCTAAGGATAGGTTGACTTTGGCACGAAGGAGACAGCTTTAGGAAATCAGTGCAACAGCCAAGTATTTTCCTTTGCAAATGAAATTTATCAGTTCCAATAAACTGGTAAGATTTGTTAAATTGTCCTTGGTAGATTGTCTTAAACAGAAAATGCAACACAGTAATATGCTGCAAGCTACACCTTGGGACAGCTCGAGTAGTCTGAACAGATTATCTCGCTGGAAGGAACAGGTTTAACCCTTATGTGTTAGACTGAGCAAGCTTGGTGAGACTTGAGAAATGCAAAAATATCGAAGATGAAACAATTTCTAGAAGTTAATTCCTGTATCTATTTATATTTACGCAGACAAACAAGCAAAGGAGGAAAGAACCTAGAGGTGCTGTGACGATTTGTCTGTCTCTGGGGAGGCTATAGTGTGGCCTTAGGAGAGAATTCCCCACCCACTATCAATTCCGTAGCAAAGGCACATTTGAAAACCATCCAGCAAAGCCTGTTGTTGTATAAATAATACACAGTGCTGAATAATGGAATAAACTATTGATTTTTCTTTCCTTTGAATGACAAAAGCTCATGGCTGTGATTTACACCACCGAAGCTGAAAGATTGTTTCTGACTTGTGAAAATAAATAATAGCAATGCTCCCATCTTCACAGGTTCAAGACAAGCTGGAAATGTCTACTGCTTACCTCATCTGCAGCACTCAGGCTCATATGATTAAACTTCCCTCTTCGCTATAATTTTTAAGATTTTAAATTATCATCTCTACCTCTAACAGACGAAGCTACTTCTCTTTGAGGAATGTGTTGGACTTGAATGAAAATAAATATTCTCATCAAACAACGTAAGCAATCCCTACTGATATCCACAGTATCATAAATCAGAGCAGACTTTAACCTTTGGTTAATTTTTATTACTATAGTTATAAATTCAGCAGGGCAAATAAACATATCTTTAATTCAAATCGATCAATTTACCTCATTAAATTTACTAAATGTCTGAATAAGATGTTCAGGAATTTTACCAGATACAGGCCCAAATATTTAGTGTTTGCTGTTAGCCAAATGCTGCAAAGGTTTTTTCTTCAGCTGCATATCCCCTTGTTTTTATCAATGAGAGGAAAGAGCAGGTAGATGTTAGATGCTGCTGCTATATTTGGATATATTTTTGCTGATTTACTTAACACTCAAAAACCAGAACTGCTCAGCACATATAAGGACTTGAATTCATCCCAGAACATCAGTGCTGAACCCAAAGTCCACACAATGCTTTGCCCCAACTCAGATTAACTTGGAGATGCTTTCTGATTGTATCTGCTAAACATATAATGCTGTTGCCATGAAAGTTAGTAGCTACGTGAAATGAAAATGAAACTGCTCATGTAGACCCTCACAGTTCATGGTGACAAGGCTATTTATGAAGTTTTCTCTAAATATATGTTGAAAATGATAAACTAATGTGGCTAGTTCAAGAAGGACTTTTCCCCCCTGCAATGAAACTGCAGTAAACGTTTCACATTCTAGCCTGGTTATTTGATTTCTGCTATTAGCATAAGCTGTTAGAACCAATGATTCTAATAGATATTCCTAAAAAAGTCAAGATTTCTCTGATATTCTGCGGTTTTGACAGATCAGTAGAACCCTGCATTAATATTGTAATTGCAAAAAATGTAGTTTTTCTTCTTTGTTCCCATTTTCCCTGTTCATCATTGAATCCTATAATCTCCTCTAAAGTAGTTTGGTTTTATTTCCCCTTGGCTCCGTACTTTGCATTTCTTTTATATTGCTACCTAAAAGTCCAGCCTCACAGAGCAGAATCTCTGACTGTGCTAAGGATTATACAAACATCAACCACCAAATAATACAAATATCACTCTTTGACCTACTTTTACAATTCCAAACTCTTTTCCTGGACATCATAGCAGCTACCACGCTGACTACACTTACCCCCCAGTTGCAATCATATAGTAGGTGATCACAGCACTGTTAGTAGGTGCTCACAGCGCTGTCACAAGTGAGGAACCATCAAGAGAATTAGGCTACAGAGCAATACTTTCTTCTATCCTTCCCTGTATCATTAACGTGAGGGTTCCTGCAGGGCAGAGACTTGTGCTGCATAAAATCCCAGTCCCACCTCTCACGACTACTCCAGGTTTGCACAGTGGCATCACATCACCCCTACAGATGGTCCCACCTTCATCTGGAGGAATGCTGTCGACAGGGTTTTGAAGGTGTCTAAGTTGAGCTGATATGTTTTAAGTCATTAGGCACTTGCAGTGAATTTCAGTAGCAATTGGCATGGTTAGTCATGCAGAGTCCCTTGAAAACATCAACTTCTAAACAGAAGGAACTGGTCCTTCCCTAACTGTGTTGTGACAGGGTCTCATAAAGCTAGACAGAAGAGGGGAAAGGAATCATATTTTTTTGTCAAAAACCATTAAAAAAGTACAAACACTACCCCAAAAGCATATTCAGTACACTCGAAGCATATGGTCTGGAAAGCTTTTTGAACCATGTATGAATTCGATTATTTATCTCCTGAGAGAGTTCACATGACTGGAGTGTTCTGCGGGAGAAAAGAATTCTCTTCTGGTTTAATAAATGACGCAAAAATGTCTATTAAGTTGGAATATGTCTCTGAGTTTCTTAGAAATTACTGTAGGGATTTTTGCACTATTATTTCCAAATAGGTATTTGATAATATGGGTCTGCAAAATATAACCAGCCTCCCAGAAACATTAAAGGAATTGCTAATAGCTCCCTCATCTTATGAACATATGACATTTAATAACCATTTCTCATGCTAAATGTTACTCTATTCCTTCCAAGATCATTAAGCTGTCCTTCACTTGCCTACTACAGGAAAACATTTCAGATGCAATCGTGTTTACGGCTCTCTAAAGGCAAAGAAAATTTTGTAAGATTTTGTCAATTTCTTAAAACCTAATTACATTCTTCAACTTCAAGACAAGAAATTTACATCAATTCGGGGAAAAATAAAATAAAATATAGCTTTATTCCCTAACAGGCCAAGTAATTTTGTTCTACAGCAGTCCAGACAGAGAAACTAGCAGCAGCAGAGTACAGGTATTTACACCAAGATGTTTCCAGTATCGACTGGAAGCTGTAAGGTCTGGGGATAATAAACCTCTACTCTAATCACAAGAAAGCTGCCATATTTACATCCATATTTAGATGCCACGTAACTGGTCTGAGTTTTGCACAAAAGGACTCGTGAGACTCAAAGATTGGGGGATTCTCAGATGTTTTTAGAAAGATGCTGGGTTTTACTTGCCTTAATTTGGGAAACTACTTTTCTTTAGACATTCAATTTTGACAGTAGCAGCCGTATCTGCTGCGTACAGAATACACTTCCTTATATTATTTCATTTCACATAAGGTAGAATGCAAAAAGAGAATTATTTGATCTTACTCTGCCTCACACATGGTGTAAGTAGCTGCTTTATGCAGCAGTGCAGCCTCATTTCCAGCAGTCCTGTGTTTCAGGCTCAGAGGATGATAAAAAAGCATCAGCTTTAATCAGAATTTTCCCAGTGTTTGTGGCATTTGCTGCCTTGCGGACTTGCTGGGCTCCTCTGCAACAGATACTCCTGTGTGTCAGCAGTATCTCAACCCGCCTTCCCGAGGCACCAAAATTTACAAACACCAAAATTTTCAGTGTTCTTCCAACTCTGACTGTGTCCCTTCGCTAGGAACCCAGGCAGGGAAGTCCCTTTACACCTCAGATGCAGCTGCAGGTGAGCAATCCACACATATCTGGTGCTTAAAACAGTTTTATTTTAAAAAGAGGTGGTCTCAGCTACACGGGTCTCCCCTGCTCAGCAAGGGAGAACTTTGTTGTTATTCAATTTCACAGGGCAATCTACTCCTTTAAAGAACTTATTGCAGTCAGCTTTATCAGAACACACAGCATTTCTCCAACACCTCTTAGGACTCAATGGAGGAAATACCAAATGCCAGTCCATAAATACTCCCATTACTGTGCCATCTGCCCGTGCCTGTTAGAAGGTAATAAGTATAGAAAGAGAACAACTTCTTCTCAATGCTAACTCCCTCTCTACTCATTTTACAACTCAACCAATGGTTGGTTTGGTTGGGTTTTATTTAAAAAGCTGCTGCATCTTTGTTGGCTGTCATGGTGTGCAAACCATGCACATACATAGCTGGATTCATGCGGTAGGTGGTATTAAACATTTGAGGGACAAAAGTTCAGGTGTAAGTGGCTTGCTAGAGAAACGAATGGGTTCGGGTTTCTTTTTGTCACCTGGGGAAAAAAACAAACCCACCAAATCCTGCGACTCTGCCAACACGTTTGAGTCGTTATATTCTATTTAAAGCTGGTGAGTCCACAGACACTTAAAGGAATTATTTTACTCTGTAGTGTTTTCAGACTCAGAGAGAGCCTCCTTTAAGGCCAGGAAGACTTCAGTCCTCTGATCTGAGTGCTCTGTCAAGTCACCTACCAGATGCCTTCGCCAAACCCTTTCCCGTGAGGTTGGTGCGCTGTATGAACAGTCTTCATGTAAATACACTGGAAATTGTCACCCTGTTTATGGCATCAAACCCCAAACAGCAGATGGGAGCAGAGAAGCTCTGTTTTTCTCTAAGGTAAAATATTTTCTTAACATCTGGGAATTAATTTGTTCAAGCTAATCAATTCTAAGCCAGGTATGCTGGAGAAGCACCCTGAATTGGACAACAGCTCTGCAGTGTACAGAGCACTGCGTCTGAATTGCAGGATTTTTGAGGTGAGATAGCTGAGCTATTTGTTGAGATATGAAATCTATCGAGTTGAGGTATATTATCAAGGCACCAAGGAAATGCATCTCTTACCTGGAGCCGTAACAGTTCAAATGGTGCCATTTCTAGTTGATTGTGGGTGTTGGCACACGTGTCCTGGCAACATGAGACCAATGTGTTTATGAACCCATAGACAGTATAATAAATAATTCCCCATACCATGCAGTCAGACCTAGAACATGCAAATGGAATCATGTCTTTTTTCATGCCTACGCTCCCGTATTTATGGGGAGCTTATTAGAAATATGTTCTGCTTAGAAGCCGTTAGCTAATAATGTAAAGAAAGAAGTAGCAGCAAAAATAGATGGCAAAAAATGACCATCAGGTCCTCCTCGCAGGAGTAATTTTGGATACATGAGATGAATTTATGACAGGTAAGAGTCTGAAAAATTATTGAATTGCCTTATTGTTAGAATAGTGCAGGTGTTCTATTTTTTGACTACTATAAATACATTAAAATAACATTACTATAAATACACATAACAAAGGGGGTCTAAAAATGCTGATGTTTGGGATGGATAATACAACTCATTCATGAGATTTGAAGAGGGCGTAGGGCTACGATACAAAGAATTATTAGCTGCTCTCAGCAGCAATAAAAAATAGGATACTGGTACAAAGGTGTACGATGTGCACACAACCCAAAATCACCTACAGCAACAGCACAGAATTAAAGCTGCTCTTTGCCCTCATATGGACGTGGTGATGCACTGCAATTAATTATGATGAGTGTAGTGGGAGAATAGTGCCAACGGGCCCCATATATAGAAATATTGAACTCATGGAACGTAACCACTCAGAGCAATTCAGACAAATGAACTGTTTGTGTCCTGCTCTGAAGTAAACCACACCGACCAGAATGGTACCTATATGCTGATAGCTGCAGCTCTGGCAGTTTACAGCTGGCCCTCAAGCCAGCACTCACAAATTACTGCAGCACCCCACGCAGAGCAGCACATGAGAAAAAAATCAAGTAGTGAGGAGGAGAATTGGTTCTGTGACCTTCAGAAACAGGAATCATTATCTCAAAGCTAGGCAAAGCAGTTTAGATGAACGTGGAGCTCGTTTGTTAAAAGGCTTCACGGAAAAGGCAACAGATGGCCAGTAGGAAAGATTGAGAGAACTGCTACAGCCTGTCCTTTGCAAGACACCTCAGTGTCACCTGCACTTTGGATGATCAAAGTGCACTTGTTTTCTTTCTTGTTTCTTCTCCATAACACAAGTGAGTATTCAGGCCTCAAATAATTTAATAGTTCCCAATAAATCTCAGAGAACATTCCCAATAAAGGTCTTTTACATTTCAAGCTTAAGATAAAATTTGATCTTACATTCAATTAGATGTTAACCATATTGAGGAATTCAATGTTGCTCTTATAAGAGCTTTCTGCTAGGGCATATATTATTTTGACACACCAAAACAGGGCAAAGGGAAGGTCTGGATTATTTTCCAGTACAAACAAGCCAGGTATGTGAGTACATGAGCTTTGTAGGATGGTCTTGAAAACAGAAATAAAATAGAGGAAATAATATTATAACCTGCTTAGATTATTCTTTTTTTTTTGGGGGGTGGGTGTGTTTTTTTGGTTGGTTTACAGCAGTAAGACGTTGCTCAGAGCAAAACTGTGAACTCAAGGCAAAACCTTTTTACTTCTCTGTGGACTACTGAACTTTCATGAATTATCCATGTGGAAAGGCAGGTTGCCTTTTCATGCTTTACTCCACCTCTACACAGGGTATCACAGGGTGTCAGGGGTTGGAAGGGACCTTGGAGATCTTCAAGTCCAATCCCCCTGCCAGAGCAGGACCATCGAATCCAGCACAGGTCACACAGGAACGCAGCCAGGAGGGACCTTACTTCACAACTTGAGCATCTCACAAGCTCTGCAAACCAGGTCAGCCAAGACAGCAGGCAACACGCCGGTGGGCAGGTTAAGGCTCTGCAAGTACTAACCCAGCAAAACTGCCACAGAAGTGCAGGGTAAACACTGTCATGCACAGACTGCAGAGGGTAGGTAAACACCTAGGCAGGGTTAAAATGTATTAAGAGTTCTCACACCATCCAAAGCATTCATCTCTCTAAAAAATAACGTAAAGCAAATAGAGAAAATGTTTGGTTTGGTTGTTTTTTTCTTCTCTTGCCACTGGTGAATTAACCACGAGTACAGAAATCACCTTTATATGAGATATAAATGAATTTTGAAGCAAAGCCAGTAAAAGAGGAAAATGAGTGAAGACTACTCCAGCTTCAACCAGTAGAGTCTTTGGATGATCTGCTACCTAGATGAAATAGGGTTTTCCCCTTTGAAACATACTAGTCTGAGAAATTATGTATGTATATGGCCACAAAGACAGACCTATTGCTTCTCTTATGTAATTCCAACACAACATTACAAGCCATTTTCTCTAGAAAACACTACAAGCAATTTCTAGCAGAAATACAGGACACCTTCCCAAAAGGTCTCCTTTTTAGCAAGTCCTAAAACCAAAGGTGTACATAACCCAACAAGATGAAAGTGCTTTCAGATTACAAGAGAAATAAACAATCTACCAGCATTTCAGGAGGTAAGTAAACAATCCTGCTACCTGTGCATATGTGGATTTTGGTTTTGCTAAATGAAACTGTACCATTAGTTCATTCATTTAGCAACATGGTTACACGGACCACAGCAAAGTGGGGAAAGCTCTGGGTTATCAACTAGACTTGTATTTTATTTGCCAATGCAAAAATGGAGGCACAAGCTGTCAGGCCATCTCTCAAGTGACAAGGCTGCAGTTACTGGGCTGGGAAACTACCTGAAATATTCCTTCTTTTGCAGTGGCAATATTACAGAGCACACAGTTATAGAAGTGTCAGACATACTGTGAAGTGTTCACAACACTTAATACAGCAAAGGGAAAAAGAGACAAAGACACACTTCTGCGATTTCCAATCTATTTTTCCTTCTCTTGAGGGTCAGAATTTCACGTACAGAATAAAATTGGGCAGGAAAATTAACCTGAAAGATGGCGAAAAGGTGCCAAACTTGAGCAGCACAATTTTCCAGTGCCTGCTCCAAACTCTGCTGAAGTAGAATTGCTGCTGACCTGAGATGAAAACTGATTTCACAGCAAACTCTGGGAAGCTGAGTCTGTTAAGAGCAGTCTTGTCAAAACTGGGGTTTGCTTGTTGTTTCTGTTTTGAATTTATTTTACCTGTATACGGTCTCCAAACTGAGCGGTGCAGCTATTGCCTCTTTTTCCTCTAGCTACACATCTACTTTACTGTCATGCTGGTGGCAGGATTGAGAAAGAACTTTTAAAGGGGTTATAATCAGCAAGAAAGACCCAGTTCCCTTACAGTGGCATGAAGATATGAGACAGCACAAAAAAAAGACAGCCTAAGGTTTGTGATCACCAAGTAGATCCCATCCACATAACTCTAACCCAAGTTTGTTCATCAGATTGTTAAACAAGCTACTTTTTCTTTGAAGCATATACATGTCAGTAAACAGCAGAAAATAAAGGGGTAGAATATGCTTCTCATCCAAATCTCCCCTTTGCCAGAACATTTAGAGGGGAAACGCCGCTCTCCCAAAGAGCTGTAAAGCTCCCACAAAATGATACCTGTATTTTCTGGGACTCTGGCTGTAGATCTTCCCAGTCATCTGTTCCATTCATCACACTGAACAGAAGTGGTCTTTCTCCCTAAAATGCTGTACAGAACATCAATCTCATCCTGCTGTTCCCTCTGTCCATCCCATCAAATGTGGTCTGAAATCTGCATTACAGAAGGGACTGTATTGCTCCTTGAGCAGGAAGAGGTATTTACATTTCAGAGTAGCTTTACAAAGGGTCAGTAAATGTCCTGGCAATAAGATAAATGAAAAAGTACTTCCTACTACTGCTAGAATACCTTTATCAGGTCTACAGATAAGACAGTTTTATTTTTCAGACAGGTTTGTGAAGAGCTCAGTATTTTGCCTTAATATCAAGATCATCATCATCATCAATATTGTTTTCCTCAAAGGACAACAGCTGCCCATTGCAAACTGCAGTCCCCTCCTTTTCAGCAGCTGTTGGCTACCTATAACTAACTTGCAATAATATTTTAACCTGAAAAAGCATCTGCTTCCATTTTTCATTTGACAAGCGCACTTGCCATCGAGGATTGGCCATTTTCTTCCCCTAAATAACATTGAAGAGAGGCTAACACCTGGGGAAAAACATAGTTAGGCACCTTTGTAAAATACAAACCCCAACACCTTTACCTTTGTAAAACAAAGCCGAAGTCATTGTCAGAATGAAACCAGCTGGTTTAGGCTCATACTTCTTGAGCTCACCTGAAAATTTTATTTCTTTGGAGTAACATGGACATTGCAAGAGAGATAACTGACTCTTGCACCTGGCCTTGCATTCACCCATGCAACCAGTTGACCGGCTGAGGTCTTAAACACGTCTTAGGCTCCAAGGGGCAGAACCTGATTCTTCTTAAACGTAAGATTTTTCTTTGAATTTTCAGTCTAAATTCATACTGCACCGATTTAAAGCCAGTCATTCTTGTGCCAACTTATCTTTCAGCTTCAGTCGTTCTTATCTTTCCTTTATATTTATGCACTTGACATATTCATAGACCCAACACTGTCCCTCTGAGATATTTCCCAGACCATCAGTCCACACAGCTGTAACTTCCAGATAGGCACTGGAATATCTATCAATTACTAGATTGGATCAGCAATATATTGACTCAAACAATGATGTTCAAATACTTCTAAAAAACCTAATCACTGCTCCTACCATCATTTCCTGCATTCCTATAAACCACAGCACGTAAAAAGAGAAAGAAAATCCATACTGCATACCTGCTGGTGCTGCCAGAATCGCCAGAAATGAAACCAAAAAACCCCACTGAGCAAGAATAAGGGAGGGGAAGAGCTTTGACTAGCATCTTGGATTCAGACTCTTCAAGGAAGAGTAGAATACGAGATATGCCACCAAAAGGGCAATGTACCAATGGGTACATTAAGGACTGTGCTGGCTGGTTGCTCACTCCACTACCTGTCCCAGTCCAGTCCAGCTCTGACAAAACTGATATAATGAATCTGGGGATGTTCCCTAAATCCCTTTTGCCTAGGAAGGAGATTTCTGCCCCACTAACTGGATTTTATCTAGAATTATTAAAGAGAAAGAACATTTTTCATCCAGAAAACGTGTTCCCATCGTATTTGTGTGACAACTTCCAGACAAAATAAATCAAAGCAGTTCAAGATCTCTCTTCCACAACCACCTTTTGCACAGTCTTCAGAAGAAAAATCTTCTGGTTTTAGAACAAAATATAAAACTCAAGACAGAAGTCTTACGATTACATTTCTAAAAGCAACTTCTACAGAAATCATGCTGTGATAATGACAGGTTATGTGTATATATAGTCCTATTAGAAATCCAGTCATATGCTGTGCTTTCCTCTGTCTTTTGTGTAGATGCTAAACACTGCTGTACGTGACCTTCATAATACAAAGACCTTTTTTGCTTTATTTCTTTTATTTATTATTTTTGCTAATGCTATTTACATTGTTTGGGCAACTTACAATAGTAATTTTGAGGCCTCACTGACTTCTCTTCCCCGTTCAGTATGGCATTTAAGCAAGTTTAAATACACGCAGAGAAATTACACCTGAGTTGTTAAATACTTGCCCACCAGCTGCCACAGTACCTGGAGAAGAAATGCTCGTTGAAGAATTAATACAAGTTGAAGCAACATGAACCTTGTTTCTAGAGGGTATTCTCAGTCAGTGGTAGAGTCATATATTAAGCACTAATAAAAGTGGCTGAAGAGAGACAGATATGCCAGATGCCCTTGTCTGCCCGGGCTGTCACTGGGACAGCCACTCGCTAGCTGCTCTGCAATTGCACATTTTCATTTCCTTACAGTCCATGAGGCTGACTTTACCAAAACCAAACACACTCCACAGCAAAATAGCTAAGTAAAACAAAGCAGAACAAAACACTTCGATTGGCTACAAACATTTTCTTAAGAAGTTGCAATCTTGAGGACGAATGTTTTTCTTAAGCAAACTAGAGACTGTTCTTCTCAGCTCTCCCCTTTGGATGAGCACAGATGGCAGGAGAGCCAGCATGAATCCCATTCACCAAAAGTACATCGTGTCTAAGTGGATATCGCTAACGATATCTCCATCGTAACAAGGGAAAATTCATCATAAAAATAACAATGCAAATCAAACTCTGTGGCAGATAAAAGGAAGGGGATTCATTAGCATAGATCTCAGTTAACATTACAACTACGTATTCTACTCACTGCCTTTCTTCGGTTGTGCTAATTTCTCCCTTCTCTGCCTATGGAACTGTTTAGGTTGGAAAAGACCTTCGAGATCATCCAGTCCAACCATTAATCCTACTCTTCCAAGTCTGCCACTAAGCCATATCCCCAGGCACCACATCTGCATGGCTTTTAAACACATCCAGGGAAGGTGGCTTGACCACCTCCCAGGGCAGCCTGTTCCAGTGCCTGACAACCCTTGCAGTGAAAACATTTTTCCTAACGTCCGTTGTAAAACTGCCCTGGTACAGCTATGGCCACTAAATGCAAAGTATGTTAGGTTAAAGAATGATTTGTAGTGACTTAGAAGGAATGAACCACACCCTTGTAACACTGTCAGCTTTTAAGCGTTCAAGAGGATCAGAGAGTAGGTCAGATAGTAAATGAGATACATAATACCTAGTTAGTTGTGTCACCTGCCATCTGAAGGCAGCAGACAGGGATCGCTTACATTTGGATTTCACCTTCCACGTGTTTGAGCAGTAACTGTACGTTTTGTGAAGTCACTGCTATCAGTGACAGTCTTCTTCTCTTGTTTCCAAAACCAGTCTTTATAAACAAATGAATGGGTGTGCAGGATGTGCCACCAAGTCGGGACGTTTCATCCATTTTGATGGGTATTTCTAGGCTTTAAGGATGACAGAGCATACCATCACTGAGGGATGAAGCACTGCCTGGAAGGTGTTACCAAAGCAGCTCTGAAAGACAGGGGATCCCTCAGTGCAGTGGCACCGGAACGTGAGCTCCCACTTCACATTTGCTAGCGAGAGAAAGGTGAGAGTGGTAGTTTAAGCACGTGCAAAAGTTTCAGTGTCAGGACGCTTTGCTCTGGCACGGAACAACTCCTTTGGATAATTAAAGTGGAAGAGCAAATGTGCTAAACGTGAAAATGGACACTACACTTTGTGCATCGTCTCGCCGGACACCGTCTCACTCTTTGCACGTTAAGAAAGGAAAGCCAGAAGGCACTCAGCAGCCTGCAGCATGACGTGCTAGTACAAGCAGAATATGTTCCTCCTCTTTGCACGTGCTGGCCCTTCACTTTCCAACAGTGGTTAATGTAACTGCCAAAGAAGCTTTTGTGATTGTATGGAAAGGTAAAAACTTTGCAGTACTTTTATACTGCAGTTTGCTGTTCCTTTTTGTCTTTCAGTGCATTGTCATCTTAGAAAAAGAGGCCGACTGCTTCTATTTTTTTCCAAGTTATGCCATGAAGAAATACAATCTGCCTTCGCAGAAAAGTCAAGGCCTCATTCTCTCCAACTTACTATACAGATTCCTATACCCCATACAAAAATGTTACGAGTTTAATTAGAACAGACACAGCACGACAGCGTAATTTTATACAACTGTTTACAATTACTACAATGGCAGCTTTCACAGAGCTCTCAGTGATTTTTCAAGAGCATTTCCAAGCATAAAGTATGTGTTAGAGGGAAAAAAAAATGTAATTTGCTACAGCTGCACCAAGTGGATTAAGAAAATCTTTCAGCAGTGACACAGATAGTTAGCAACGGAAGATACTGCGCCCATCTGAGCACAACTAAGATTTGGTAAAGTTAATCATTCTTTTAATGGCTGGATTAAAGAAACTGTTCTATTTTAGCCTCAGATATATGGCACATAAGAAAAAAAATAAATCTGATTTACAGATCAGGAGACTATTCTGGCTGTTCTTCACTTGAGGAGGGAGTGAGATCGTTGTAACAGAAGAAAAGACCTCTGGACTTCCAAACCAGAGAAAAGCACACAGCATATGCAAAGTTTGGGCATATGGATAGCAGTAAGATGCTATCAATGCAGGACTGCAAGAGGCAGAAAACCACAGAGCGTGGGTCTGGACAAAGACACTTCTCTGGCAGCTGTAGTGCTGGAGCTCTGAGCAGCTTCTTTTTGTTTGATACGTCTCGTTCAGACGAAAGAGTTTGCTTGTTCTTTTGGGGCAATAACTACATCAAATATATGCAGGTATCACCAGCTTGCCTTCCTAACTGCTAATTTCACAGGCTCTTCAGTTCTGGCTGAGCCCTTCAGGTCAAAACTAATGTCGTTGTATACGACAGATAACAAAGCCCCTATTACATCGGATGATGCAGTCTGGAGGCTTGCATGGAAGACTAGAAAAACAAGCAAATTTATTTTCTAAAGGGCATGTTGAACATAGATACTAAAAGGAGTTTTGTGAGCATAAGGGCAATAAGAGGAAAGAACACTTTGCTTAATTAGCCAATAATGAGAAAAGCTCATTAGGGAAGTTTGATGCACTAACAGAGAAGTTTATAGAAGACAGAAACCCCGTTCTTTCCTGAAGTGATTTTATGGTGATATAAGTTCTTCGGTTTCATTACGCTGCAGATTTGTTCTTTATTTACTTTTGAAGATATTCTCAAGACGGAAAAGATCCTTTTGGACTTTGAACTTAGGGCTTTTTTTGTTAGATTTGTCATCTACTCAAACCAGATCAGAAGAACGTAATAAAGACAGAGAGGGAAGAAAACTGGGCTGTGATTCATACACGCAAATTATGTTGAAAAAGGGGCCCGGGAGAGCTCCTGGGTCGAAGATGGACAAAATAGCTTTTCTTCTTTGGGGAGAGGGTGAGGCAGAGCAGTATTTATGCAAGCAGGCAGATTAATTGGCTTTTGCTGAGCTCTGTGCTGCTGCAGCTAAACTGCTTCCCCAACCTGACCTAATTAATTTTGAATTTGCTGGGGTATTTCCTCATTCAAGCACAGGACAAACCTAGAATGCAGGGCACTGCAGAAATGATCTTGGAAAGTCAAACAGCCCCGCACCAAATAAATTTCTCATGAGCAAATTAAAACTTCATAAAACACTGTCGCAGCACAAAATTCATCAGTCAAATCAGAAAAGGTGAGATGAAAACTTGTAACATGTCATCCAAAAACTGGCATAGTAATTTCAATGAGCTGTCAATGACAATTAGAAAGAAGCTAATAAGCATCTAAGTTACAGGACACTGCATATCCGAGTGCTTTGCAACATTTAAACACTCATTTTCTCCACTCTACTCATCAGGCTGATTTCTCAGTCTCCTCATTTTCCAAGTATGCACAAGCTAGAAAAGTCTGTGAGTTTCTTTGCCATGCAGAAAATAAGTTTCCTTTACAGACTGCTTGCTTTCTGAAAAGTGCCCCAAATCCCAGTTGCTCCTACTCCCTTGTATCGTGATGGGTTTGATAGCAAATAAGTCTCATGAAGGCAGAATTTTTAGATAAGGGAAACACATTGCTTCCATTCCCTTTGTGCCAACTGAGTAATATGAAAACAATATTACGAGGTGGAAAAATATTACATTTTATTTCTAGATCAAGCTCCTGCATCTTCACAGGACATTAGTGAAGGCAGCAGCAGGCTGAGTCAAAAGCTAAACTAAATATTTTTGTAATAAATGCAGTCGGGTCTTACAGTTCTATCAGCTGGGCCTCTGCATATTTCAGCTCCAGGACTTACTATCTAAGGGCTTTTTTTCTTTGTTTCTATTTTATTTATGTACTTATTGTTAAAAATAAATGGAAGAGAAAACACTAGCCTCCGTGAGAACACAACTTCCAACAACTTCAAGAAAGGGGCAGAGAAATAAAGACTATTCAAATGTATTAGGTTCTCAAATCCTACTTCTAAGCAGATGCTACAGTTTTCAGTTGGCTCACAGACTGCACAGGCAAATTATGAAAGGAAAGGTATTCAGAATAATTTTGTGAAAATACCTGGGTTGATTAACTAAAGAGAAGAAAGGGGCTTTTGCACAGAGAAAGGGTATAAAGTTATAGATATTTACATACCATACACAAAATGAAATATATTTTTAAAGGAATAGGTTTAAAAATGGAAAAAAGCCTACACTCAATATGTTTATCACTGAAAAGAGGAGGGTTAGAAGCACCCAGTGCAGGACAAACACAGCTTTAACATTTTGCCACAGCACAGAGTTTCAGCGGGGACACTCCAACTCCATCGCCGACTGCCCT
>JANHFX010002250.1:51581-63219 GCA_027560015.1 Chloroceryle amazona
GCTGGCAATTCATTTAAATCTGAAATTTCAGATTGAAATAAACTGTAAACTCACCTTCAATCTTTCCAGAAAGAAAGCGAGTTGGCAGGTGGGGGTGTTGTGCAAATTCATTGCTGGTTGTTTTTCTAAAAAGGCTAGGAGTTCAATGAAAATAGGGGGAAAGCTTAAGTTCTTTTGAAGAAACAAAAGAAAACAAACAAAAAAACACCAAACCAAACCCAAACCAACAAACCCACACCAAAAAACAGATCAAGAAGATTCATACTATTCCTATAAAATAGATTTTTACAGCTTCAGCACAACTCAAATTTGAAACCACGTCATTTTTTATAGTTGGTATCCTGAGGTCCCTACCCACACTTGATCAAAGAGGAGAGAAAACATGTCCCTCATTCCCCCAAGGATATATTTCCTTTCTTATTTTATCTTGCTGAGGTTTTGTATTCCCCAGCCTGTCTCTCACGTGATGCATCTTTTCTCATCTATAGATAAATTCATTAAAACTTCTGAAGCAACTGCGTTGCTTCTCTCATTTATTGCTATTTCCATTAAGGCAATTCCTTCCTTCCTTCCTTCTTTCCTTCCAACCTTTCACGCAGCAGCACTAATCTAGGTTGATTGGTGATGCAGTTGAACTGGAGGAACTCTGTTTATATATACTCACAGAGAAACCATAGTTAACAGAAATGTCATACCCACTTGATGGATGCTAACAGATCTTATACTGCCTTGTCACTCTCGGGTACTTCACTTGATCATTGTCACCACATAGCTCTTAAAATCTAATTTTCCAAAGAAATAGAGTATCACCTTTAGATTATTTCATTTTTGTAAAAGCTTAACATCCCAGAGCGACGTTAGTCATTTTTATTCTGTGAACACATGGTTGATGTGGCACTCTTGCTTGCAATTAGATTGATAAGACAGCATAAAATGACAATCACTGCAAAAGAAACGTGGTCTGCAGCCTCTCCCTCCATTTGTTTTTTTGGAATACAAAACAGTCTTAAACAGAAGACTTAATTACTGCAGAAGGACTTAAAAACCTTTTTCTTCTTGAGGCCAATTAAGCCACAAAGTTCAGATTCAGATCCAGATTTCAGAACGTCCAACAAGCCTCATGTTAAATGTGTTTTAGAAGGGCTTGCCCTCCACAAAACTCAGATATCCATCCACCTCTGGCTAGTGAGTCCACCTATTTTCCCTAAATTTTCTTCCACTCCTAACTCCCCCTACCTACAAACAACTTCCAAGTTTTTCCAATAGCATACCTATGGCACAGGCATTCCTGTGCTTTCTAGAAATCCAAAAAAATACAAAAAGAAAAGTTTAAGAGGAACGCTGACAAATTCTGAATGGTTAAAAATCACTTTATATAAAAAAATATTGTTTCTAGAAATTCAATATTTTGGTACAACACTCAGAATTTTCATTCATTTTATTTATTCCAATTATTTGAAACTACATTCTATAAATATTTCCAAACTGTGATGTGCTTTTTCCTTTATTTAGTAGCAGTCCCTTAACAGCCTACCTTTGTGGTTTCAGTCAGCTGAAACTTCAGAGCCAGCTCTGCCTAAAACACGAGGCTGAACTTGCTGAGCTCTCTAGAGAAGTCCAGACCTAAATTATCCTATGATCTTACAAATACAAAACTGGACAGATGAGGGGAAAAAAAAAAAGGTAAGAAGCTCAAGATTTCTGTTTGGCTTTTCTGAGGCTTTTTTTTTTTTTTTTTGGAGGAGTTGAGCATGGGTCTTGAGGCTTCAAATAAATTTCTAGAAAAACAGGGTTTTTTTACTTTTTTAAACTCTCTGGAATTCTTTTACTTATTTACAGTCCCAGTATTCCAGGATAGGAATTTTGCAGGCATAAAGAGGTAAGCTAAGAAGGAGTAACTGCAGATTGCAGGCAGGTTTCTCTTTGATGAGATTAAAAGAGAAACGTGATGTGTACCATCTCGTCACAGGTTCAAGCACCCTAAGACCACAGGCTGTAGCTAGCTCTAGAAGAACAAGACTTCTGCCATTGGAAAAAGCCAGTTTAACAGACCCAAACATGGTGAAACTGATAGGAAAAAATATCAGTGTAGCAACACTGTAACGAAGAACATCATTGATCAATTTGGGCTACACAGAAATTGTGTGTGAAAAAAATACCCCGAAACTCCCAAAGCAGTGATGCTAAATAAAACCTGTTTCTAGTGGCTCAGTTATGCTGATTTTAAGTGGTTTACAAATGAAGTATGATCAGCTTAGGGAAGGAATTACATGATGGGGTTGACTGCAACAGCAGGAGCGTGGCCTAATAACCCATAAGCTTTTCATCCTATTTTTCTTCTTTTAGAAAATAATGCCCTTATTTTCAAAAAGGATCTGATAACGTTCCCAATATTTGATAGGGGATTCCTCTTAAGCTTCTGACGTCAAAGGAGCCAGACCGAATGTTAATGTGACAATAGAAAACTAATACTGCGGGCTATAAAACTGGAGTACGCTTTTTGCACGGGAAATCAATTTTCAGCGCTAAGTTAAGAAATAAAATAGTTGAGGGAGAGTTCAACAGTTTGGTAAAAATTGGGGTAGCTTGACAAACCGATTCTCAATGCTTTGGAACATCCACACAGAAGAGTCAAAGCTTGAAAGGTTATACTTTATACTTTGCCTCAGTATAAATACTGCTCAACAGAAATCTCTGCAGCCTACATACTCCTTACCTTTCAACAGTGATTGGGCCAGGCAGGTCTACTCCAAAACACTATCAAGGACAGCACGAGTACGGTTGTACAGTTTATGTTGTATATAATTTCCCAATCTTATAGATACACAGAACTACACATGCTTGAAAAATGACTTGTACATGAAGTTCTAGTAAAGTGGGATTTAGAATCCTGTAAATGTAAGCACTCTCCCATTCCATGAACTGTGTTTCTTTATGTAGTTAAGTTACCCCAGGTGAAGAAAGCTGAAGCAGAATTTCAAATCGATTCCTATCCTTTCTTTGCAGCATGCAACTGATGGGTTTTTTCTCTTTGTCCCATTAGTATTTCCTCCCCAGATGAAGGAGAAGATGACTAGGAGTTCATGGACTTACTCGGCCTGGTATTAGCAGGGCTGGCAGATTCTCTCCTCTTTATACTGACTGCGAGCACGAGTTGCACTGCCATGCAGCGTGCAGCCTCTTCCCTTCCTGGTGATATTACTGATTTTGTTAGGTTCCTTGTAGCTGCCATGATTTAGGCAGCCTTCTCCCATATTCCAAGATTAACAAAGTTCTTTTTAAAGAACTACCCGACTCCTTGCATTTGGAATTTTACTTTTAAATTTCTTTTTATTTTTTAATTTCTTTCACTTAAGCCAGAAAACCTGGCTAAGAGTGGAGAAATCACCTTCTGTGATGCTTGAAGGTCCAGGAGAAGAGCCTGTGTTGGGGGTGTACTGACATTGCTCTGTGTGTGTCCTACATCTGTTTTCTTACGAGCTGAAGGATGTTTTCTTTGAGCTGAAGGATAGTAGAAGGTCTGACTGCAAGAAGCCATAGATGCCAGTTCAGGAACTCTGAAACACCATCAGGTGCTTTCAAGAGGTTTCCTGAAAAGAGAATCTTCAATATCTTAACGATTTAGTTCAATTAAACCACATGTAGAGGATTTAGCATGCGTTAATCTGCATTGTTGTTATGTAATTTGTATTCATATCTGGCACCAAAGTCAAGATCTGTCTAACATACACCTAAAAGGAGGTAGGAAGTTGGGTTTGGCCTGATATTGTTAAAAATATAGCAGAGCTGTATCACATGATTTGTCACTAGGTAACCTCAGGTAACAGTCACTGTGAACGAGCTTGGCTTCTTTTAGAGGGCTATTTAAAAAAACCCCAAACTACCACAACAAAACAACCCCCCCCAAACCCAAACCAACCAAAAAGCTCCAAGACTCTTGTGCATGTAAAAAACCTAACGATTTTAAGACAATATTGTTGCTATCCTCCACGTGACTCTTGTTCAGATTCACTTCCCATTTAGTGACAAGTGCCTATTCTGAAAATGTAACCTGCACTATCACAGGCAAGGTACAATTAAAACCATATTGCTTCAGTATTTCATGCATGCAAGCTTCAAATAAGCTAAACACTGCCATGAGATGCATCATTAGCAGTTCTGAACACATGTACTCCTGAGAACCATACACAATCCCACAAAACTCAGAATGAGCTGGGCTTCTTTATAAGGCTTGACCAGCAACAGCCAGTGTTGGCCATGTGTGTGGTCCAGACACAAGAGCACTCATCTGAGCGTTCTTTTGGAAATTAAGCTTTGCATTTTAAAAAACTGCTTCTTTCTGAAGCCACCTCCAAATTCACCCTGTAGCGTCCTTCAGCAGTTTTCTTCCTAATCCAAAGGCACGTTGGACCACAAAACGAAGTTTTTGGTAAAGCAACACCAGAGCCTTTGGAGTGACCACATTGTGCTTGACTCTGTGTCAGATACTTTTTGATACTCCTCAGGACATGCAAATAGCCAGTATTTTTGCCACCGTGTGCTAATTATTAGCATGGTATTTATATTTTTTTCTCTCTGGAAGAGAAATACATTCTTGAGCAAAATGTTCCATTTGTCACTGTCCAGCTGCAACAGAAAGATTCCAGCATCTCCCTTTCAGACTAAGAATGCTTAAAACAAGTGCATATACACGTACATACCCAGAGATATATCATAGAATCACAGGAAAAATGTACTTCAACAGAAGCTTTTCCTCTTTTGGATACAGATGAGGATCAAATGCCAGGTAAATTTCAAACCTGACTGGGAAAGCACCTAACTCGTGTTGACCTTCTTCATTTACATTGGACAAGTTCTTGGGCCATAGCTGTGTCCACTGGATCTACATCAACATCAAGCCAAGGACCTCTACTCTTATATACCCTAAATAATAGAGCTCAGTAAAATAAAATAAAACCGCCTTTGGTATCAGGAGGTGTAAAAAAGGACATCTCAGCAGAGCCATAGCTGACTCTTATTTATCAGGATCGGGTGGCTGAATGATCTTACAGAAGCAATGCAGTCAGAACCAACCTGAGTAAATCAGCAGCTCCCAAGTCAAGAGAAAGAGGTCTGTGCAGCCAACACAATGCTGCAAAGAAACAACAGCACTGTCTGCAGTACATAAATACTGTAAGGCTTTTGGTCTTAGTCGATGCAGCTTTATCTGGGAGCCTTTTCTTGGCTGTGTATTGTACCTGTATGAATTTCACCTCTACTCTTGAGAGGGCAAAGCTAATTGCCTGTCAAAACCAAGTCATATAGGCACTACCCAGTCCTGCTGTTAATTAATTGTCCTTGTACCCAGAAAGTGGGGGGAAAATACCTTTTTCCTTGACACATACACAACTTCTATGTTGAAACATGCACGTACAACTGGGGAGAGGTAAAATCTGCCTATTAGTTATAGGTTCTACACTTTACCATTAAAGGTCAAGCAAAAGGAAAAGCGAAATCAAATACACAGCAAACTATAATGGGAACTATACAACACGGGGTGTTACAGAACAAATCGTGTCTTTGGCAACAGACTTTCAGGCAGAAAAGCACAAGAAAATAAACAGAAAGCACAAAAAATTACTAGAAGAACACGCACTATTCTTTGAAATAACACAGACAAAACAACTCAAAATTTTAAAGAGCACCCAAAACCAGAAGATTTAACAGGTTACACTTTCCAGGTAGAGGAACAAACCCAAGAGATTGGATATGACCCTTTGTTTTATGCCACTTTGTTTCAAACAAGCAACATTAATTAATAAATGGATTCACTCCCAATAAATCAATCTTAGCTAAGATTTTTGATGTAGTTTGATTAGTTAAAAGAATTTTAAAAGGACAACAGTGGAGTAGGAGTGTATATATGCAGATGGGATTCTGGCATATACTCAGCAGTGTTACTTTGTCTCCACATTCCTACCTGAAACTACACTTTTACTTGCAAATACAGAACAACTTCACTTGTAAAAGTGAAAAGAAAGACTGAGTTTTGTGTAAACTGTCCTCACGTGTTTCCAGGGAGATTTCCACCTCTGCACTGCTAGGCAATAGGAATTTATTTTCTTTTTGAAGGAACCACTTCACACTTTACTTCGTTTCCTTTTAGGTAATTAATTTGAATGTAATTTTATTTGTTTGTTCTTAAGCCCAAGGTAGAGAAATGTATTTTTGCTTCAAGCAGGGACAGTATTATTCCAAATCCCAAGGCATCAAGTCCTCTGATGGCCTGCCCTGCTGCAGCAGCAGATGTTTTACATGAGCAGAGACTGGAAGCTGTTATTTTCACCCAACCAACAAAAGCAACACCATTCTCTAGACACAACTGGAGTGGTCCATAATTTGCTTTGTGACAACAGCCAAAGGGTCATCTCCCACGTTCAAAACAGCCTCCAGCATTGATGAAAAAGAGAAGAGAAACATTGGACGTACTTGGATCTGACAAGATGGAGTCGGTTTTCGGCAAAAATTGGTCACAGCGGACTCCTTGGTAGCCCTCTTTGCACCTGAGAAAAAGGGGATAAATGACAAACATATGCTTGCAGTAGTAAAAGGTTAATTTCAAGGTAGCAAAATCAACTGCAATTCTCCCTGTCAATGCTGTGAAGGACTTGTGTATTTACAGCTATTTTAAGTGTTGCGGAAGCAAGGCTATTACTGAAACACAAAATCATTTGTATTTCCAAAAGTTCCCCTCAAACAGTTTTGATTATTTTCGAAACTGTGAAAGGAAACATCATTTAAGCATAACCCTTCTTTTAAATAGCAATGCAGTGAAACAATCAAAGAAAAATCCTCTATAAACCAGACATATTGGTAATAAAATAAACTCATTAGGTAACAGAAAGCTTTAGAAAAGCTTTTGTAGTGTACAAACCTTCAGATTAACAACTTGTTTATCTTTGGCTGTTTGAATAAGCAGGGAACACTTATCTAGTCGTCAAGACTAGTTTCTATTGGCCTTAAAAGACAACACATTTAGGCATGGCAGACAACATCAGACACTGTTTTTAAGTGGACAGTGTCACATGTCTCTGGGATTAGATCTGAAAGCACTAAACCAGACTACCTCCTGCCTTAACAAACAAGAATTGCTTTTGACTGAGATTCTCATACTAATATTTAGCTTGAAACCTTACTTGGAAGAAATTCCATTTACTGCATTTGAACTGTTCTCAGAAGTCTCTCTTGTTTCAACTACGTGTATCAGATTCAGGCCTTTAATTATTTATTCACCAAGCAGTTTTTCAGAGAAAAGTGATGGACACTTTAATTATAAATGATAGCAACAGGGACTCTGTATCTCTCAAAGCTCTCGCACATCATCTAAACAATATGCTTAAATCCTTTCATTAGGATTGACAACTGCAGCTTGAATGATGTGATAATGTCAGAGCAGAAGTTATCTGCTCCTTCCCAGTGTTTCCACTCAGGCTTCCTCTAAAAGCTGCCTTTTAAACTGCTTTTGGTTTAATAAGTTAATGCTTTAGTGAGAAGTGCACCTCACAAGCACCGATTCATGGATTAGTAAGCACATTTGTGAACAAATATGTTAATTATAAGAATTCCCATCAGACACAGAAATGTAATAAAAATCTAAAAGAAAGATTTAAAGAACTTTATTATTTCAAAACCTCCCTTTTGGTCTTTCTCCCTGACGTATACCAAGCACTGCTTTGAAGATCAGCTTCTTACTCATTGGGTAAAACTGAATTCTGATTCTATAGCAGTGGTCATAAGTTATCAGGTAAGGAAAAAAAAAACAAAACAACAGAATATTAAATTAGAATACTGAGTTACTATTACAGAATTAAAACTCTCTGTGCTAAACTGTTGGTCTGCAAGTCATAAAAGTGTTCAGCCCGTGGCCTATTTCTGCAACTGAAAACTCTGATGCTACGCGTGAGAATAAAGAGTCCGAGTGGTTTCGCCTGGAAGAGCTGTCCTGAGAGCTCATCAGCATGTGTGAGTACCCCTCAGCCAGAAAGAGACAGAGTAATGCTCCAAATGCCCTGACACCAGCAGATGCAACCCCTTCCCTTCTTCTTTGATGGCCCACATCTGAGCCAGCAGCTCTGTTATCTTCCTTTCCTTATCACTCCATTCTTCAGGTCATAGAACAGAAACTTTAGCCTATCTCCGAACAGAGAAAGAGACTTTGCACCACTTATTCCAGCTGATTCAGCTACTTAATTCTCATGACTGACTTCATAGCTGCTCATGTAGATTGGGGGGGGGTCTCCATTCCAAATCTACCATGTCAGGGGACAGACCAAACATCAGTTTTTTAGTTTAAGAAACTATTTTTCGCATCGAGCAAAAAATGGCAAAAGGTGCTGTAAATATTTTCGCCTTCTATTTAATGTGGTTTGCAAGGGTTGCATTTTATCAGTTGCAAATACAGCACATGCTGCTCAAGTTGGTGGCCTTAAAAACAATCTGACAGGAGACTCCTGTAACTGGTAAAGTATCACCTCGTTACAAAACTCTGCGCTAGATTGTTTCCACGTCTTTCTCCTCCTGACTTTGTATGAGCAACGGGTTGGCACAGAATGTATCACAGAGTCACTGAGATTTACAATTCCAGCTTGTACAGCTCCGCGTCCCTGGTACCTGACTGAACTGCAGGCTGTCACAACTATGCTGTGCAGTCTGGAGATAATGATGGGGATGAATTTCTTCTCTTAAAATGTATTGCCTATCATAGCAAACTCTTATTTTTATCCTAACTTGATCATATAGAAAGTGCTTCCTTTCTCCATCAGTATGAGACTGGAATATACAGTAAACAGCCAACGAACTGACCTGGATGAGTCTAAGGTAACTTTTTCACTTACCTGTACAGTTTGATCAACGCACCACAAGAGGAATTTATTTTTATTACTTTCAAAGTTTATTACAGAGGTGGCTGATATATCAAATAATAATCTTCTAATATCATCATCTTACACTAAGATAACAACTACTATGGTCATACATAGCTTGGTTTTGAAATTATATTGTCTTTTTTCAGCAGAGAAACAACTGCTCTAACTGCTCTGTCAATTAGCACACCGAAGTTCAAACCTTTGTAATTAAGTCTTGTGAAACTGGAGTCACGTAGGTTATACAATTGACAGTTAAAATGTTACAATATGATAAAAGCTGATCGTGTTGTGCCATCCTATGATCTTTGCTAAAGCAGATGTGATAGTTGTGCCCACAACAGCTGACAGGCACACGTGCTGCTAACTGGCATCACATTTCCAAGGGAAAAAAACAAACCAAACCAAAGCAATGCACCACAACCCCCCCCTATTAAAATAGCAACGTTGTGTCACATACAGAACTTGAGGCCATTTGGTATTGCCATATGCAGTTCAAAGGATCACATTCATTCTTATGGATGTATTAACAAAGCTGGGAGTAATCAGGGAAATCTTGAATGCTTTGATGCAGCTGACTCTTTCAGAAATTATCTTTGGATATTATGACAAGTAAATATTTATTAGCTAAGATACAAAATGAAAGAAAAAGAAAATTAAATAAGGATAAAATGCTGCTTGCAGCGAAGCGAAAGTTGTGATCTGCATGGGGGACAAAGCAAAGGAGGGAAAGGAGAGTCCAAGCTCCACTCCAGCATCAGAAACCACTGCTGTGCTGAAGTGCTGCACTGTAGGAGCAGGCTCAGGCACACGCTTAAGTGCAGACCATCGTGGTGAAGGGCTCTATAAATAGTGTTGATTACATCCTCCTTGCAAAGTAGATATGGAACTGGAATTCTCTCTTTTGCATTCAGCTTTTTATCGAAATAACTGTGTCTAGGGTCTAGACCAAGAATATCAACAAAACTCTATTTGTAGAGTGGTTTAAAACTTTTGGCCTAGGTGGTGTGAAAAGAGAATCGCAGGTAAAGCTAAGATGCAGCTGAAACATTTGCAAGCAGAACATCCCTAAATGCTGTCTGCAAATTCAGCAAAGATTATTTTATCATGCTCTTCACATCTTTCACTGGGAATATAATTTCTCTAGATCATGCTTTTTAAGGTCTCCAAAGACAAACTGCATTGTGCATTGCACTTCAGAGTCACCCACAATGTCCTTTGTGTGAAAAAATACCTGCAAAGCCATATTTCTAATTCCTGATGCGACCATATTTGCACTCAAGTATTTAAAAAGTATGCAGTGTATTTATGCAGTCCTATTGTTCCCATTTTTAATATTAAATAGTATTAATTCATACATATTCTAAAGGATTCACAGACATTTCTCTGAAGTTTTTCTTTTGTATTTTGACCCTCATGGTGTCAATGAAGATTTCAAATACGTGACTGCATCACATGTAGGAATAACACAGGACTCCAAAGGAAACACACCAGGAAAATAAGCATATCCTAGGCCAAAAGTGATTTGTGACATTTGACAGAAATGTCTTAATAATGCAATGTCCAAAAGATGAATTTATATATAAACCTAAATCTGATTCTGGCCTTACAAAGGGGGTTAATCCAACTTGAAAGATGGAATTAATAGCACCTATGAAAAACCCAAGTTCATTTTTGCAGTATATCCTGACCAACACGTTTTCTTCCACTTATAAAAGCTACGAAATGACAATCTCAAAAATGCTATTAATTAGAATGATACCTCTCAATTTCACTGGATAGGTTACAAATTATTTTCACACGACACCACCAACAGCCGTTGTACTGACGATCATATGGCAGGAAGAGTACATAGTGGATCTCTTGTTTATTCTCTGAGAGGAATCCAATGTCATGAGGAAGAAATATTCAAATGGTCTATAGATTTTGATCAAGTATTTATTTTCACGCAGAGAATGCAATAAGCTTTATCTTGGGTTAGAGAGCCAGTTATGCAATAAATATACAGTAGCAAGCCATGACATTGTATAAGGCATTGGGTTTTCCCACAATCTAGCCTGAAATATGCCATAAAAAAAAAAATAATATTATTTCTCTGCACTGCAGGTAAGCTAAATATAGACTAAATATGTGCCTGAGAATAGAATGACCTTAACTTAAGTGGAAATTTATATTTATTTTTGAGACTGTTATTAGATAAATATTTTATTCACAAGGGAAGAAAAAATTATTCTCAACAGTGAGGACCAGACAGGATGCCTTGTCATTTAGCACCTGCAGCATGCCACTATAAGCAGGAAACAGGCTTCCTAGATTCAACAGATGAGACCACTGAATCACAGCTGAGAAGGTTTCTCGGTGATCAAAGCCAGACAGAAAATGAAACCTTCATAAAGATCAATAGTTTGCTGGCCAGGGAGCTGACAAGAGATTCACATTCAGCTTTTGGTGTGAAAAGGAAGCATTAAAGACTTGAAGCCAGGTTTTCAATATTGCAGAGATGTCCTGATCACTTGTTTATTATCTATTCTAGGAAGGCCTGCTTTTGTATTGTTCTTGAAAAAAGGATCAGAGCTATTCCATTTCACCTCAAAATACATTGGGAAAAAACCACAACCAAATGACAACGTAGAAAAGTTACCCGTGCAACTCTAATCATGCATAAGCGAGGGAAACAGTCCTGCCTTGAGCCCTAGGTAGAGTTACTACTGTTACCAGGTAATCGTTTACACCCAACA
>JANHFX010002250.1:63319-73507 GCA_027560015.1 Chloroceryle amazona
ATAAGCGAGGGAAACAGTCCTGCCTTGAGCCCTAGGTAGAGTTACTACTGTTACCAGGTAATCGTTTACACCCAACAAGAGTTCATAGTAAAATAGAAACCAGAAGTAGTATTTTAACAGCAAATCAGCTCATGGCTATTGGAGACTCTTCCAGAAACTGCAGGACTCAGGAGACAAGGTATATATCATTTTTTCTCTGCTGGAGTTTCACAAGGGAAAGACTTTTTCAAGTTGATGTGACTTTTCCTGTACTGTTTCATAAAAGCATCATGTAACAACTTAAGAGTAAACTGTTAAAGGCTTTTCTTAATTGTCAGAGTGACTGGGGGCACTGGACTGCAGATGTGGGTGGTCTGCTGGCAGTAAGTGCGTTGGGCAGGGGGCACAGATGGAAGAGTAGGTGGAAGGTTGGCAGCCCCTAATACAAAAGCAGTTAAAAAAATCCTACCACAGCAATAGGGGAAACTGCCCTTCATTAATTCCTCCCGTGATCCATTTAACACTCCAATTTATATAACTGAATAAAGCTCAATCCCTTCCTGAAATGAAACGTAGCTCTTTACAGATAGATTAAAAAAACTATGCAGGTTTTCCTCAGTTGTTTTCCATGAATGGCACCTAGCGTTGCACACCTACCTCTTTGCACCCCAACCTATCACAGAGAATGAGTTTTCAAAATACACCTCTCACGGGCAGGGCCTCTCCTTCTGTCTTGTCCAAAGATGGCCAACTGTGGCTGTTTTGTAATTAGACCTTCCAAATGCACTGGTGAGAACTTTATAAGGGTTCACTATCTAACACAGCCTTCCCATCTTGGTTGTGGTTATTCTATTAAAACCTCTGTGAGAATTGTCCAAGTAATATATGGAACCACAAAAAAAACAGTAGACTCTGCTATTTCCTCTGCTAGAGGAAAAAAAAGTCACTAGTCAATCTCTCTAGTTACCCAGTGTATTCACAGACACCATCAGTGAGCAAAGCAGAAAAAGCAAACATGGATTTTTGACCGCCCTTCGTATTCCCAAATACAAACAGCCAGAGGCTTTCAGCACAAAGGAGCAAAAATGATACTTTTTGTGCAAAAAAGTGTAGAAAAATCCAGTCATTCTGCATTTCTGGCTGCAACAACATGTGCACCTCTGTGACAATATCAACAGAACAATATCAACTTCAAGAAAAAAATAAAATTAAAAAATCACTTTTCTGTCAATTTGCTTTTAAAATGTTGCAGCTGTTAAAAATAAGTGGAGCAAGGAGCCACAAAGGAAATTATATTGAAAAGGCAGCCAAAGAAAGGCAAGAATTATTTTTATTTCTATATCATTTGCCCTAGAACCAGTGTAGCTGAAATATTCTAAGATTAATATCGAAATTGAATCATCATACTTATCGTTGGTATAATTCATTATCTTTTTTTTCAGGATGGAAGTTGTCAGTGAACCTCTCTGCAATAGGAAAGTACTACTATGTTCTAAGTAGAGAAGAGCATTTTTTTAATGATCAAGACATAGCATGAAAAAATTGTGCTGCTTGTCCAGGGCTGTCAGACATATACAGCATCATAAAGCACTGTAAGCACTGTTCAGATGAAATAGGGAAGTACTGTTACGCTCTATAATTCACCACATTTTTTCAGGCTGTAAATCGTCGGTGCACCTCTCTGCAGGGAAGTTCTCTTAATGCTTTTGGTGAAAACAGCAAAGAGATTAAAGGGCACAGCTACAAAACCCCCGTCATTGTCTAGATTTAGATAATACAACTTTCAACTAATTTGTTGGCCCTGGTGTTTCAGGATCCTTTAGCCTTGGAGGAACTAAACGGGGATACTTCATTAAAATCTGAATTTCTAAATCATTATTTTCTAAATCCTCTGTAGGAACCATGGAACTAAATGAGGCTTTTAGCATTTAAAAAGATGTTATGTGGATTTGACTTAAAACGGCTCATCCAAAGTTATGCAGGGACAACTGAATTATCATTGCTCTCCTGATCTGGATGGTTTTCCTTTATCTTTCATAAAAGTTAGGTCAGAAAAAGAAATCAAAATTAATGAGAGGTGTTAGTAAAGCCATTCATGCCATCCAGACCTATGGCAGCTCCTGGAATAATAATCATTTCCCTCCTCTCAACGTGTTCCCTTAGAAAAATAAAGTTTCATACATTTAACCAATGCACACAGCCCACGCAGAATTGTTACACAGCGATTCTGGACTGCAGTATTCATTTACATCTCAGGTTAGGTTTTGTATCAGAAGAAATAAATTTATTGGATTATCGACAGTTACGTGGTATTAAATTTACTTTCAGCAAACCTACACAGGTCAACATTCCACACTAATACAGGGGCTTTAGTCTTTTCAGGGGATAAGATTTATCTTCACTCGCTGAGGATAATAAAACCTTGAGAAATAATTTTTCCCTTTGTTTCCATGATGTATATATATCTGGATACAAGTCTTAAGCATAATAATTTGAAGTGGCAACTTAGCAACTGACTGGAATTTTGTTTCAATGATCAGATCCAAGATTAAAAAAACTAAATGCAAAATCTTTTTCTCATTGTAGCAAGCAGGTGGGAATGTGAAGAGGATACAGCTACAAGTCAACAACAGGTAGCTAGAACACAGTCGTGGTTCAAACCCTAGTGAGTGGTGTGTAATGTACGTAGAAGGCACAGGGGTCTAGACAGACCCACTTAGGCTACTTGTCAAAAATCAATATATTTATTTAAATCCATCTAAAACAAACAGATGTTTAACTTCAGTGCTGAATGGAGCCTAACTGATGTGAGCCTCTATCTCTGGTCTGCTACATCTGGTATATTCAAATCTTGTTACGTAGCTTCAATGAAAAAAAAAAAAGGTACCTTTTATTTGTGATTGAGATAGGATGAATTCCATGATTTCAAGGCATGATGTCCTCTTCTGTCCTCTCTATCTCAATTTCCATCATATATTTTAACAAGAAAATTTCTAGGTTTGAAGTCCTTTGTTTCCCTTTAAGCTGGAGAACAGACTTCAAGTGAGACAACTCGGGAACTATCGAAGCCAAACCCATGGGTTGACTAGAGAACGGATATCACGGCGATCATCTGTCATGCTCAGTCATCAACAGCTAGGAAATCTTGCCCTTTCCTTTCTTAGCTCAATAATACAGAGCAGTGGCACATTGCTCCAATTCGGTGTTGTTCAAATCCAACAGCAGTACATCACTCTGCTGCAAAAAACCCCACATCTAGAAATACAAAACCACCACAGCCAGAAATGGGTAAAAACGGTCTGAAAAAATAGAGGCACCATGACTGACCAGCATTTACATGCCAAAAAATAACCCATCCGTTGAAGAAATCTAAGAGTCCTTCTGAAGTACTGCTGATGTATTTCACTCTTGACATATTCCAATGGATAGGGAAGATGAAAGGAGAAAAGATGCAACACTTTCTTCTGAGATTAAGACTACTATTAAAGAAATTGATAGAAAACCCATATACTGCGCTCGAGCAGGGTATGGAGGAGCAAGTCTAGTTTTCACACTAAAACCAGTCTTGGAAAAAGAAATGAAGAACACGCAGTCAATGTTGACAAGCACAAGCTCACACTCACCTTAAGCTACATCTTTTAAAAACATGGTAGCAGGAGACTTCTCCTTGCTTATGCCAATTAGAAAATCGTGCTCAGCATCAGCTCATTTTTTTCACGACTGTGCTCCAGCAAAATCAAATGTTATGAGGTCAACAAGTGACAACTTTTCAAGTTCCTACACGCTTCTCATCCTATTTAAACAGTGTTTACAGTACTTTATGACTCTGTGTAGGTCTCACAGCACTTGACAGGCAATATAGTTTTTTCAAGATAAGAGTCTTGATCATGGAACAAATATACTACTCCAAACTGGGTAAAATATCAGTATTTGAAAAAAAAACATTAAAAGATACAAATATGAACAGGCTTAATCAGCATTTCTCATTTTAAGATCTTTGTTTTTTTTAAATGTTTAGCTTTTGTTACTTTATGCTAGTGCTGAAATAAGGAAACCTACAGTCTGTGCTGCATAAACTGAGTCCCGAGTGCCAACATCAGCTCTAAGATCGGCATAAATTCAGTAGAGGTGGGCAAATGTTTACCAGGACCTTTCAGAAGAAACCCTGGCAGCAGCTGTACTTCAGAACTGCAATTTCTACCTGCTCTTTTGCTTTTCAAAGATTGTAGTGCTGATCTAAACCAGGAGCGAGTTGTCACAGCCTGTTTATTTTAGCAGTTCAATGCAAGTTCATCTCTTAGCGATTCATACCAAGCCAAATGAGCTGTGGCAGCCTCTTGACCAGGCTCAAGCATGGCACGGTGTAAATAACGCCACCCCTGCCCTGGTGATTTACTTTTCAAACTGAACTCAACAGAAAGATCAAACAGACTTTCCTAGCTCATGTTGTACTATTATAAAGAAATAATTAAGAAAATTCCCTCCTCCTTAACAACAAACTTTAATCTGTAAATCACAAGTGTGTTAGGAACTATCCTTGAATATCATCTAATAAGCAAAATATTTCGCCAACTAACTGAGCAATCATTTCTCTGCTGTTTTGGATTTAACCAACCAGAAAAGCTGAAAAGCTTTGATTAGGTTTCTCCACAATATACCTCTGCTGTGTGATAAATGACTTACTGTGATGATAAATTAATATAGTCTTTCATTATGTAAGGCATTCATCAGCTATGAGAAAGTTCCTGAATAAATTTCATACCATATTCAAAGCCTCATGCAGCTAAGGCGCTGATGAAAGCCACATTCAATGCTTGAAAAACAAATGAAAATGAGACCTTTGCTTTACATTATGTCTGCTCAAGATTATCATTTTTATAAAAGCCCTTCAAAACTCTTCTTGAAAACATCTTTCATGGACTAGATGCAGGTAGTAAAAAAAAAGACATTTGAAAAGCCAATAAAGGACGGACTAAAAGATGTAAGAGTTATAGAAGCTATCCCGGTGTTCAGTAGGAACCTACCTCACCTTCAAGTGGTCATTTGTTCAAGATGGCAATTGTAACAGTAAGGCAATTCCAAAGAGAGGTGCAAACTCACCAGTAAGTAGCATAACTGGTTTGCTGGATGTGTTTCTTCTCCCAGTTACCTCCCCACACATTACAAGCTCAAGATTAAAGCCTTTGGCTTCTAGCTGCTTTACAAAAGCAATAGCCCATATTCAAATCATATTCAAATACGATTTTCTTTTTTTTTTTCCCCTGAATAGTTCCTAATTCAAAAAATAAAGCAAAAAATGCTCAGAGAAATGAATTCTTTGTTTCAAGGCCAACCTAGAAATGCAACGGATCCTTTGAAAAAGTCATGCAAGATTTCCAATCCGCAACTACAGATTCAAATTCCAGCAAAACTTTCTGGACAAATTTTAAATTCCCCATAGGAACTCAGTTTCTTGCCTGGTAACAATATCACTATGGAGTAACACCTGTCCCAGACTCTTCTAAACAAGCCACATCAAGCCAAAGCTTATCTACAGAGGCCAACTGCCTCTCTCAGACAGGCAAAAGCCCCCAGTAATTCAGGGAGGCGTTTGGTTTGTACCTGATTTTATACCTGTCTCAGGAAGAATAACTGCAGCCACTCTGGAGGTGCCAGTTAAACTTTCCTTAACTTCTCTAAGATGCTCTACACAAATGATGCCCACTCACTTGACGGAGGGAAATCAAAGTGCCTCTGCCCCTGTATTTTATATGATGAGCACGCATAGCATGTTATAGATAACAATGACTTGACATGCAATGGAATTGCCTCGCAAAGTTCAAATAGAGAAACATTTTCCAAAATAACTCTTCCTTAACATATTAAATATCATTTAGAACCCAGAAAATGAATGGCATTAAAATTCAAGCAGGCCGTTTTCTGGAGATATTTCAAGCTGCTAACTGGAAAACTCCAGATCTTTAAAGCTGCCCCACTCTACAGAAAGCTTTAGTAACTAGTCTTGTGTAGGATAATCTTTTTCTGAAGAGCCAAATATATGTATTGCAATGACATTATGGCATATGTATCACTATGTAGAGTTAGCATAAAATTAGCAGCTAAAGCTCTCCTGTTACTGGTTCAGTCGACAAAAGGTTTTGCGGTCAGCTGACTAAATATAGCAAAGTTAACTCCTGCAGAAGTTTGTTGCAGAACAGTGCCTGCAGCAGTGAGAAATCCACCGACTTCGAGATTCAAAGCAATGCAGACTCCAGCCCAAAGTTGTTCTGAGGGTACTCTGCACTCTTCTTAGCTCTGTGGCAAAGGAAAAAGTCTGGAGGAGCTCATACTAGAGAAGGAGAAACCTGCAACGGGAACAGCACCACCCAAAAGAAAAAAACCAGTTACCTTATCAGCCACATGAAACCCAAGTGGACTTCCATAGGAGCAATATGGCAAGATCCTTACTACACTAAATAAGCAGGAAAATTAACTGAAGCTGAAATAACATGTCTAACAACAACAAGCAAAATTTTATTAGAAAAGGAAAAAACTCCCCTCTTAGTTCCACTGTGAAATCTTGACCTGAAGCCTTAATTAGTTTCTTGCTAGTGAGTTAGAAGAACACACATCATTAAAAAGTACAAGCAAATTGACACTTTTGTCCACAAAATATCAGACTAGAGGATGTGTATTAACTGCAAGACATTTGATTACTGACAGTACGCTACCCATCAGTGACATCATCCCTCGTTAGTGAAAAAAGGTAACCTTTCCAAAGGAAACCAAGGAATGTCGATTTATTAACTGTCAATAGTAACCCAGTTCTAGGTTATTAATCCAGCTCAAGCTCCAGTTTTTACTGAATGGTTCAAGAATCTTTTACAATACTCATTATTTCACTGCTTCTCGTGAACACGTTGGGTATTTCAGCGCCCAGCTGCGGAGGGTTTGTTAGACAACATCAAGTTTTGTAACAACAGATTTGAACGCGGGGATTTTCTACACAGGATAAAATGTCTGTGTTTTTAAAAATGGGGATTTTCCTCAAGGTGAAGAACTGAACCCCACCAAAGCCTAAAGATGTCGTGATGTAAAAAAGAAAAATAATAAAATCAGGATAATGTATGTTTGCTCAGCTTGCATTTATAAAAATAGTCATTTGGTTACCTGGCAGATCCTGATTAACACAGAAATCACTGAAAGAGTTGGAGACATGAACACAAGCTATGCATTATTTTGAGAAAATGTATGCCTTGGTTTAAGAATAAGAATGACTCGATACAATAAATATTATTAATAGAAAATGTTTCAAACAAGGGTGGCGAGTCGTTCTCAAAAACTTATAGCTGAGATGAAGGCATGGTATTTATTTCTGATTGCAGTATTTTAAAGTCTATTTTTAATACATTACCACAAGTAGGTTAGCTATCAAAACCACAAGATCCAAAGCAAACGGGGGTAAAATTATGTTGTTCTATATCCATGTTAATACTTGCCCAACTATACAGAGCAGCTCTCTGGCTGACACAATCCTCACTAATGGCTAAGTGCAAATGCACAGGAATCCAAACCCTGTTATTTCCTGGTCACTTGTGGGCAGAAAACAGTAGAACCAGGACATTTTTTATTTGCTTGCTTTCCTGAAGCTTCTGTAAGAAGAGCAGCAGAAAGACATTATGAGAGACAAGGGAGCTCCCAAGAATTGTGTCAATATTTACACCCAGGTTAACACCACTGAGAGGATTAAGTCCTTAGCAATTCGGCTCTGCAAAATGTCAAACTCTCTTACATCAAGGTTTATAAAGTGCTTAAATTCAAGCAAATAAATGGAAGCTACATGAAGAATAAGTATGCATCGAGGAGAAGAGCATTCACTTAAAGACCTGTTACCTTCAGGCTGACAATTTGCATCTGCTGGAAAGCAGCTCGATGGAGAAGCAGCTGGCAGTCCTGGTGGACACCAGGTTAACCGTGAGCCAGCAGCGAGCTCTTGTAGCCAAGGCCAGCGGTATCTTGGGGCGAATTAAGAAGAGTGTGACCAGCAGGCCAAGGGAGTTTCTCCTCCCTCTCTGCTCTGCCCTAGTGAGGCCACATCTGGAGTACTGTGTCCAGTTCTGGGCTCCCTAGAGAGACAGGGAACTAGTGGAGAGAGTGGAACAGAAGGCTGCAAAGATCATTAGGGGACTGGAACTCCTCTCTTAGGAGAGGCCTAGGTCTGTTTAGCTCAGAGAAGAGAAAACTGAGAGGGGATCTGATAAATGTTTATAAATATTGGAAGGGTGGGTGTCAAGAGAATGGGGCCAGTCACCCAGCAACAGGACAAGGGGCAAAAGACAAACTGGAAAACAGGGAGTTTCACTTCAGCATGAGGAACAACTGATGGAACAGGCTGCCCAGAGAGGTTGTGGAGTCTCCTTCTCTGGAGACTTTCAAAACCCACCTGGACATGTTCCTGTGCAGCCTGCTTTGGGAGTGGGGTTGGACTGGATGATCCCCAGAGGTCCCTTCTAAACCCTACCCTTCTGTGATTCTGTGTTCTCTTCTCAATATTTTTTTTTTAAAGTAGGCAGTTGCATCAAAAGTCACCCATGCTCTGACCTCAGCTGTGAAAGCCAAGAAAAAAGAAAACTCTGAGAATTGGAGTATTAGTAGAAAATGGCAATTCCAATAGGAAGCACTGATCTGATGTGCTTGCTGCTAGAAAATACTGGTCAGGCATAAAAGACTCTTGCTTGATTCCATTTTCAAAATAATGGCAGTTGAGGGCAAGAATCAGGAAAGTCATTCTGTTCCATTTAAGATCATTTTGTAGATTAGAATTTGTCTCTGACAAGGCACCCCTATGAAATTTGAGGAATACATTTGCTTCTCCTGAATTCCTAATCATAAATCAACTAAACTCAGTGACGTGTTTCTGATTATTCTTTTCTGCATTCAGGTGAAAGAAAAGTGGCACAGCTCGTGCTGCCTCTACACAGTGCTAGCAAATTTTTCTCATCACATACACACAAAAAGAGTAGAACGGGTCATTCTGATCTTATTCATACTTATTTCAAAGGAAAAGAAACATTAAAGACTAAAGCCTGTACAAGGAAGAAAGCAAATGTCTGCTCTGCAGCTCTGCTCCAGGAGCCACACTGCTTTCCTCCTGCGTGACCTTCAGCCAGCCACTTAACAGCGTTACAACTCGCAGGAGGATCAGCACAGCCCTTCCCTCAGCTGGAACTTAGGAGAAATTATCCAAAACCCAGGCAATAATGGTGACAGTGTAAGCATCAAAGCTATGCAGGTAATAAAATAAATATACCTTTGTCATTTTCTGCAGAAAGCAGAAATCTTGCATTGTTAAGCTCGTTCATTCAGCGTGTTTTTCTTCAGGATTGAGACTTTAAAAAATGAAGCTACCTTAATTAAACATGCATTAAACATTGGTTATAAGGAAAATTAGGATATTCTCATTTCCTCCTTTTAAATTTAACTCCTAAAACATTAATATATTGGGTAATAACAAAACAAAACTCGGCATTCACATCCACTTTTATGCAGGGTATGAGCTGCTTTCTAGAAATAGGATCTAAAGGCTCCTTGTAATCTGGAGGACAGAAGGGTAAAGCCTTTGTCTGAATGACCTCCGAGGCTGGATGGTGAATGCAGACGCTGTGGATACCAGCTAAATCCCATGCGTGCTAAGGCCAGCACACGTATGTTATGTCAGACATCTGTATCTTTACAGTTTCAGCCTCGAAGATTTTTACCATTTTTCTGCCTTTGTTAGGGTCTTAACACTGACAGACCCATTGCAATTCAGAGGCAAGACCCTCCACGTCAATTTGGAGCAGATCTGCAGAGAAGGGTGTTGCTGGAAGAAGACTGGTCTCTGCTACACCCCCAGGTTTCCACCTGGGGAGACTAGGATGGAAGAACTCAGCAAACCAGACCAACTTTCAGGGGCTGCCTCTTGAGCAAAGTATTCCAACAAAGCAACTGCAAACAGCAAACTGCAAATCTGGAGCTGCTGCAGATACACTGGCCGGATAGATGCCCAAAAAGCACCCTGAAACCAAGACGGTTCTGCATCTGACCCAGTCTTCAAATTGTCAAAGAGGTATGGATCCCTCCTTGGAGGCAACAGAGAGCAGCCCTGCAGAAGAGGACTGGGGGGTGCTGGTGGAGGAGAAGCTGGACATGAGCAGCCAGGGTGTGCTTGCAGCCCAGCAGGCCAATCCC
>JANHFX010002251.1:0-17824 GCA_027560015.1 Chloroceryle amazona
AGGAAGAAATTCTTTACAGAAAGAGTCGTGAGGCACTGGAACAGCCTTCCCAGGGAGGTGGTTGAGTCACCATCCCTGGAGGTGTATTTAAGAAATGGGTAGACGTGGTGCTTCAGGACATGCTCTAGTGGCAGGCATGTAGGGGGTTATTTTGTGGTTTTTGATGTCATGTTTGATCAGGGTATTTAGGTGTTTGGGGTCTTTTTAGGTGTGTTTTGTTATGAGTATGGTTGGACTCGGTGATCTAGGAGGTCCTTTCCAACCATGAATATTCTGTGATTCTGTGTAAATATTTTGTAGTAAGGGCCAAAATTAATTCACAAGTGAGAATTAATAGCAAATTCCCATTAACGCCTCTGATGCTGTTATGGAAGTATTCTGAGCTCTGAATCCTGAACCTATGTAGGAGTGAGGTTAAAAAAGAAATTATATTATTACACTGTTGTAGGACAGTATAACAGAGACAAAGCCACCTTGTTAAGGGGAAGTAATAGGGTTGTTTTGAAACCTAACATCACAACTAATATTGGATACTATACTGCTGTCCCTGTGGGACTGCTTGTCTAACCACAACAGACAGAATCCGGTAGATGTTACAGTTCTCTCTATGGTACTGTTCGTACTAATCTCATATTCTGTCGTGTGACACCTAGCCCAGCACGCTGTTCCCTGGGGACAGCATGGATAAAGCAGAACATCACGTCTGTGCTGGTCTCAGCTGCCAGCGAGGAACAGGTACGGGTGAGTGGTGTTCTTCAGGCTAAGAACCTGGGTCTGAGGAGAGTACTGAGGGCAGAGGGACCCTGGCAATAAATTCTGTCATACTTGGAACTTGCAGTGAAATTTTTCAGGACAAGTCTCCCTTTTCTGTTCATCCTCCTGATAAGCAGATGTGTGGAGGCACAGGGTGCTAACAGAGGTGAAGGAAGAGACAACTCCTCTCAGTCTTTGAAAGCCCTGGAGTCCTTTTCACCCAGCAAAGTATCCTTGTATCCTCTTATGTGAAGTAGTGTTATTATACCAGTGCTTTGATCTCAATATCAATATGTTTCAGACAGTAGCATTCATTACAAGATAGACTCCCAAGCTTACAAATTTTACTCTATTCATCTTCTAGAATCTTGCTTTGTCTTTCATCTTCCTTTTCAGCACCATCCAAACACCCAAGAGAAAATGACATTATGTATGTTTGTTTCTACGGAGAAACAAACCCAGCCTGTTTTCTATGTAAGTTACAATGCCTGAAGCCCATAAAGCACTGCAAGTGTTAAGCGGCCACAGTGACCATCAGTCACTGCAGTAAAGAAGCCTCTATTAATGCGGTAGGACTTTTATTCTAATCTCTTGCCAAATAAGCATCAGTTGTAACAACCTGAGGGGTTTGGGCTGAATGTCAGCTGAGCAAAGGAAAGATGACACCTTGGGGACTTCAGTCTTCAAGAGCTGGTGAGGTGATACTTCTGGAGGGATAAGAAGGCTAAAAGGTAATGAAGCAGAAGGTTGATCTGAAGATGATGGAGTTGGCCTTGGCAGGACTGTTGGTCAGCATTTAACGGCATAACCCAGAGGGGGAGGAAGGGGAAGAAAAAGAAAATAATAGCAGAGAGAATCAGTCAAACCCAGAACTACTAACCAGCTTATTTGTACCTTCTGTTGTGTTGTTTGATGCTCAGTGCAAAAATCAAGAGGAAAAACTCACTTATAAAAGTCTGTAATACAAAAAGACTCCTCCCTTTGATTTTCTTACATGTGCTCCTTTCCTTTTCTAGTCTGTTCACATCCTGTGCCCTCTAGGTGTGTTCTCCCTTTCTCATAGTATCACCCGTGATACCTCTGCTCCTGTAACTCCATCCTTCCTAGCTCCCACTTAATCTTGCCTTTTGTTTCTTCTTCCGTATCCCTCTTCTGATTGTTTCGTTTGTAGGCACCTGACATATTTTGACAATTCAAATATCTTGGGTCTGTAGTTGAGGGACAAGGAGGGGAAGTCTTCCAGCAAGGAAAATTAGAAGCATTTCAAATCTGACATTCCAAACAATGATGCAGGATCCCCCTCACAGGGCCTCCCCGATTCCCTGCCTTCTTCAGCCAGTGTGTAATTATAGGAGCTGGCTATAAAAGTTGTAGTAATAAAGATTTTGGAAGCAGTATAAAGCACATGAAGGATCCTTCTGTCTTTCTGAACTTAGGCACAGGTATAATTACTCTCCATATCCCTGAACACAAGAGCCTCTTCTGTGAGCCTCTTCTGCTCATGGGTGTAGGCAGGAATCTCACCCTGTGCTGAGCAGGGTCTCGTCCTGTGTGTGCAGGGTCGTTTCTGCTCCAGTGGCTGGCAAGATATGGAAGGGAGAATGTAACAGGTCAAACAGTCTGAGTACTCAAATATCCTGCCTGTGAGTGCATTGCTTGTCCCTTTGATGATGTGTATGCTGCCCTAGGACATTTTAGGAGGAGGATAACCCATCCAGTTGTTGGGGTACTAATCTTGGGCTCCCAGTTCCCTGCTCTGTTGCAGGCTGAGGCAAGACTTAGTGTCTGTGATAAGGAAAGTGCTGAAGCCCTCAAACCTACCAGCATACTAGGACTCGGGGGTATCTTCCATTAAGGTTTTGTATGTTTGCTTTTAAGTCACCGTTGCTTTATTAGTGAATAATGGAAAGGCTGTACCCATCCTTGTTCTTTAATACTATACAGAAAATATAACTTGTGGAGACAATCATAACTTTTAATAAGCAGATCTGTTTGGTGGTGAATACTTGTTAAAGACAGCTGCTGAGAAAATGCACAGCTCTAAATCAAGTTTATTTTTCAGAATGAAACTTCAGTGGCATTTAAGTGATGGGTAACAACCTCATAAAAAGATGTTTCTATAGCATCCTGTGAATACTAAATATTTATGGTTAATATGCATTAGCTCTTTCCACTACTTCCAGAAGCAAAGATCTTTTTTTCCTCTTTTTCTCCAAATATTTAGTTTCCTCATTTGTTTACATTAAAATAGATCCTGTCTTCAACCTAACTTTGGCTAGGTTTTTTTGTTTGCTTTGTTTTCTCAGCTGTGCCAAAGAATTTTGCTCAAACTGTCCCATTGCTGCTGATGAGAAAAAAATTATCTCATCCATAAATGTAATTGATATGAAATAGAATTTTTGTTTCTTTGTTGTTTGGTTTTTGTTTGTTTGGGGTTTTTTTCACACTTAGTTTGATGTTTTTGTAATGCATAAACAAGTGAGGAAATAAAAACTGAAGGGTAGATAAGAACAGTCTCATCCAGATTGGTGCAGCCATTGTTACTTATGCTAACTGTAAAACTAACTGGGGCTCGATTCCTCCAACGCTTTCTATAAAAATAAACCACATAAGATAGCTATCATTATTTTCACAGGTTCAGTATTAACTGCAAACATACAGTTTTTATGACAGAGATTTTTCAGGCAATCATCTCTCATGGGAACAGGAAAAAATATTTATTAGATGATTTACTGTCAGGTTTAGTGCTAAAGATTAATTTGGTGTCTTGCACTGGGGAGTATTTCTGCAGGGCATGGTTACTCATATCAGCAAAAGTTAAATGAGAAACATTCTTTACCCCTTGCATGCATTTCCAGTGCTTTTAACTTCATTAGCGTCTAAACTCATTCATTGTATCTGTATTTTCCATAAATTCATCACTTTAATAACAGAATTTCCATATTTAAAAAGCTGCAGTTGTGATACTTGGTTTAATGTATGCTAATGTAAACTAAATCTTGGCACTAGCCATGGTGCACCATGACCAGAATTGGTCATACTACCTTGTTAAATACATCCTCAGAGTTTGGTGAGATTATTTCAGTCATGCTTATGACTTCCTCTATAAACATTAATCATAAATATACACTTTGGGGGACTATTGTCAAGTAAATATACTATAGCTGTAGGGAAAAAAATAGATTATCTGGAGGTTTAGCATGTTCTAGAAGCAATATGCAAGACTTGACAATGTCTTTCAGTTTTCTGACATTTCATCCTGACAAGGTACATCATCTGTAATTGGTAGCAAATTGTTTGCACAGCTTTCCTTGGTTCTCTGTATATCCCTTATGCGTCTTCCATATGAAAAAAAAGCTTAACCTAACACTTCCAGAAACATCTCTGTGATTGAAATAATGTAATGTCACACATTACTGACAGTTGGTAGGATTTATAGTGTAATAGCAGTGCCCACCATGAAATAATGAGATATAAGTTTCCATCTCCCTTGAAGGACTACTCCTTCCACAGCATGTGCTCAGAATCCATCATGTGAATAGTCCCACTAAAATGCTGGGGCAGGTTTAGAGCTGTAGCTGAACTTGCATTTACATGTCAGCAAGGTCAGAGTGATTTCATGTGGTCCAAGTGTGTGGGCTAGCCCAGGTAGCAAACGTGACAAGGAATAAGGCAGGTGTGCAAAAGTGTGAGGCAAAAATGGGAGATTTTACTGGAAGAGAATACCTTCCAGTACAAAATTAGAAACTGAGGTTTTATAAGTTTATTTGACCATTTTTGTTTGCTTTAAACTGTTAGTTTATTTTTTGTTGTTGTTGTTGTTGTAGAATAGAAGTAAAGAACCTTGTAATGGGTGTAGTATTTTATCATATCCTGGGTATTTAGTCGTATCTGTGACTGTTACTCCTTTCAGTTGCTTTTCTATTAAATGTTATTTCTCCTGACATTACTTTTGCTTGGGCTGTGTCACTCGGGGCTGAGCAATGGTGTGTGCACCTGAGAAGCATCTTTTTGATGTAGACCTGTATCCATTTAGCTCATGAAGGGTTCCAGTAAATATTTTAAATAAAGATCAACTGCAGAGCCTACAGGGTAGAGATACCTTGCTGTAAATCTGTCTGGGTAGGCAATCGAGCAGCTCTCTACTTTGTCATGAGGGGAATCACAGGTACATGCTGTCACTTGAATTGTGTAGCGGCTTGCTTCAAAAGCAATGCAAAAGATAATATGCCTTACCATCCTCTTGTGATGCTTGTCCTAAGAAGGGTAGGTAACTAACACTTGTTCTAAAGATTGCTTGAACAAATTTTCTGTTCATTTCCACCCTCATAAGCAATGAGAAGAATTGGTTTCCAAGGTAAAATTTGCCTTCAAATAAAATCAGTTTGCATGTACCTAAGCAGAATGACACAGAATTCTATTCAAATAATTTTGTGCGAACGACAGCTATGAAATTCTTTTGCTATTTCCCTCAGAACCATGAAAAATAATTTCAAAGTTGATAATCGTTGATATGCTAGAGCTGAGCCTGAGGACAAGGAAATTCTCTCTGCATAGTCCAGCTAGTTGTTGACCTTCTATTTTCAGTCTATCTTTTAGCTTTAAAAAGTGTTTTCCTGAAACTTCAGTATCAGATAAATGTGATGCACTAGTACCTGAGGCTGTTTATAACTCTTTGAAAAGAGTTGTTTTCCTGTCTGTTCTTTTGATTTAAATCTGGTGCATTTGGGTTGGGCATATGTGAAGCTTCTTGTCACTATGGGATAAAAAATAAAGGACTTCACGTGCAATCTCCAGCTTGCAACACTGAGTCAAACTCCAGCATAGTACTAGCCAAGGCAATGGTTCTCTATCTGTTGGGATTTGACCTATATGTATCTAATCCTCAGAATGGGAAAATGTCCTTCTGAATAGACAATAGATGATCTAAAAAGTAATAAAATTGGAGCAAAGCTTTATTTATCACAGCTGACAGAGAACTATTTCTGCTGCCCCATATAGTTTTTTGTGTGTAGCTGTAGGTTGAATGTATTTGTAACCATCAGAGCTAAAGCTTAAGACATTTTGGCTCTGGTCTGTGTTAATGTCATGGCTACGCTCAGCAGCACTATAAATCATACATTAAACTTCAGATCTGGAAGTTCACCAAAGTTAAAATTATTTTGTTTTTAGATTTGCACCATTGGTTTGAGTTCATGAACTTTTGTCTGTTCCTTACTCCTTTCTTTGAAGGAAAACTTGATTAGGCACAAATTGTAAGTGCTTTGCAGCTGAAGAGAAATCTGTTACATCCACAACTGGGTGCCTTATAAAAAAAAAAATGGTTGGTATGTCTGTGCTATCAATCCCTCTTACTGTGAAATTGCCTCACAGAAGCAAAAGAGCACGTTGGACAGATTTATTTTTTTTTCATAATACCCTTTTGTCTGAATAAATTAAATTCTTGTAGAAAAAGCACTTTTATCACTAGAGCTACATCCCCACTTGTGCCTTTGCTGATCATGGAAATCACCTTTCCCCAACACTGTTCCTGTTTTAGTAAGAATGATCAGAATATAAATATGTCTTTCCTTCTCCTAAGCTTAACACCAAAATGAGGATTTCTGATTTGACTTTTGTGCTTTTTAAAAACATTATTATTTTGCTTTCCTAGCATCTTTGTTGGTTTGCTGAGTAAACTGAGGTATAGGTTTATTCCATGTTAAGTACACAGAAGTACCTCTGATAGGCTCTGTCATATAAATATTTGCTATGTTCCTCTGAAGATTCAAAGGATTGAAAGGCTGAAGGCCACTAACTGCAGGCATCTTAATGTGACCTCTAGGTTCAGAGCATCAGGTAGTTTTGCTAGTAGCTGAGAGATGTTATGCATCAACCTTATCTGTCTCCCACTCTGATAATATGAGAAACCCAGGGCAACTATGGTCACAACTTCAGCACCTGAAGCTAGGGTTTTGTTTCTCCGGGGAGAGAAGATACAGTATCTGAAGTGCTGAAAGGTCTGTGGTTTCTTTCCATTCCCCTTTGCAAGAGCTGTCTTCTCCCTGCTCCTATATTTCCCTGGTTTGTTTTACTGATCCATACTCCTACCCTTTGCATTTCCATCCAAGTAGAATACTTTTCTCCAGGGCTGTTAGAATGAAACAAAAGTTTAGTTGCAGCTTAATCTTGTTTTACTTCAGGTACGACTGACCCGTAAGGCCAGATTTGATATTCTGCAACTGAAAGTTGCTCCCTCCTCCCTCATGCTGCTGAAAAGTGGATGTGGTTCTCAGCTATCTGCTGCACACTTGAGTTTTTAAAAAATATTTTTATATTCTCCCATGTAAGTTGCTCTGTCTCTGTCAGAAAGGCATACGTGGTTCAGCTACCCTGGTGTATTTGGCAAAATTCCCCAGAAAGCCTAAAGGACCTGCTCAGTATGATGTGCCCTTTCAGCCTGGACCCAGGGATCTTATGTGCAGTAAAGAAAATTTGTCAAGGGGCACCTCCAGTCAAACAGTTTCTGGCTACCAGAATGCTCCAGTGAGGCAATCGGTGATCATCTCAGTATAAATTAGAGGAAAGCTGACATTAGCCTGGGTAAGAAGAACTTACAGTATGGAGTTTAACAGTAGTGCCTTGTTAAAAAAAAATAAGCATCTTATTAGGGCCGTCTCTAATCAAACCATCTGACTAAGCTGTTAGACTATATCCATGTACAGCTACATTTTTCCACGCCACTGTGAAATTAGTCTTGCCAGCACTCAGAAGCAGTATGTGCACCTGACTGTATTACTGATGTCTCCCGAGAAACAAGGGTTGGTGCTACATGCACACAGAGCTGGCGTAGCTTGTGAGCACCAAGGAGCAGCCAGAGCAGGGGATGCACACAGGAGCATGAGAAGTGGTGTGCAGCATCACATCAAAAGTCAGTCTAGACCTTTATTCTGTCCACAGCAGTGGCTGGTGGTGTTAATTTAGAGAACAAAATAAGAACAGTAAATGAGTGGTATATTCTTCCCAAATTCAGCAGGTTTAGGATTTCCTTAACTGGACTCTCTATGTACAAAATCTTACAAAATGGCTTTAAATAAATCTGTCCCCATGAATGTATCTAGTATAGACACTAGGGGAGAATAATTATACCCAAACCCTGTAAATATTTTTTTGCTTGAATTTCTTTCTAGGAATTGTTTAGAGGGTGTGGGGGTTGTTTTTTCTTTTTATTTACGCTTTCTGCAACCAGTGTTTACAGGAGAACCATTTTTTTATTTTGCTAAATATTTTATTTTCCATGTGGCCAAGTCTAAAACAATTCCACTTAAAGTTTATCCTTTATTATTTGTTGTCAAAGAACATGTATGTTTTGTGCTGAGCATTTTGACATTGAGAGGAATCTACCTGGACTGGAACGTACCCTGAAATCTCACTTCAGTGGCTTAGTTTGAGAGTCCTGGTCAGGCTGTTTTTCCTGTACTTCACTGTGGTAGATTTTTAAGGGTGAAAGACTATTTCCACAACACATGGAGTCAGACTGGGAAGAAAAGCCTGTAACGGAGAAGGAGAACAGAAGGGATAAGCACTACAGGCCATGTAGGGTTATTGGGGACATCGAGGAGGACAGAGCTTGAGGCCAGCTGTAATGGAAAACATTCCTGAGTAATCAATCAGAAGCCTTAAGCATGTTTTAAATTATAAAAGGCTCTTGTGAAAGTGAGCAGCAGACAAGGAGCTGCTAGAGGACCATCTATCTAAACATCCGTGTTTAATTTTTCCATTTCAGATGAGAACAAGAAGCCATGTGCTGTGTATATCTGGGTCCAAGGCTTTTTTTTTTTTTGCTTCCCTTGTTGTTTGCAGAACCATTAGCACATAATTGGCACTAGGGACTTGTGATGAAGTCACGTATTTCTGACCCCAGAGCAGACTGCTAACCAGATTGTGTCCCAGTGGGCCACTGAATCACCATCTGAAGCTTCCTCTTTTGCCTTCATGCTACAGAACACCCGAGTGTAAATCTGTGTAATCAGCAATGCCTCTGGCACAATGTGGTAGGTGTGCTCCCACTGGATGTTGGTGGTCTAGTAGAGCCTAGCCCAGAGAGCAGCATAGTTTCAATCCAGTCTCTCCAGGAAGCAGTGTGGTTTCCATCTGGTCTCTCCAATAGACACTGACTGGGAAGGCACATATTTCCATGCAGTATGTGATCTTGTGGATTCTTGTGACAGCAATAATCAGATTTAATAAAGGTTGTTTTGTACTAAATTGAGGGGTATTACAGATAAGATTTCAAAGGGTGTTCCTGGAATTAGTAGTGGCTTGTGCCTGACATCACCCCTGTAACAGCAGATGTAACAGGATGGTCTGGAGGTGTCATGGCAGCCTCTTTTAGAGAGGCTGTTGGGAGAATTGGCCAGTAGTACTATTTGAGGCAGTCCTTGAATATGTATAAACTGTGCTGGGATTAGTTTTTGACATATAAAGGTACCCAGAAAACTGACTATTCTCACAAACACGGGACAGAGAGCTCTTTTCACAGGAATTTCTCCTAGGAAATCAGGAGAGTAACCAGCCTATTCTGCAGCTTCCTCTTGCTTAGAAAAATGATAGTTATTTCCCCATAGCCTCTAGCCATACTTCACAGGATAGTTTTGCTACAACAGCAAGTAGAGGCAGGCATGCAGCAACCACTACAATGTGAGACCAGGTTTTTAGCCTAATATAGTGATTCATACTCAGATGTTTGTTTCCATAGAGAGAGAGCTCTAAATAAAGATCAGAAGTATCGTAACTTGTGTGTTAGCAGCAATTCCTGGCACGTGTGTTTGTGTATACTTTCTATTAGAAAAGGCCCTTGTGTACTTCTGCCAAGTGATGCAAGACAAATGCCCAGGCTTTTACAACAGCTTGGCTTGCTGGATGCAAAAACCTATCAAATAGTTAGATGAAAATATTTCTGTTGTAATTGGTGAGAGCTTTGTACACCTGATCTCAAGTGCTCAGACATGATCTGAGATCTTTTCAGTTTCCTACGTATTGTTAAATGCCATGGTTGCATTTTCCTGCTATATTTTGCCTTGCTTACTTCATGGAGAAATGGTGGTGACTCCTCTTAGTAGCCACTGCCATTTTATACTTCTTTAGAAAGTGCTGACATGAAGGGAAGGTTTTGGTTTTGTTTGTTTTTTTTTTTTCCCCCTTTCTCTTCCTGAATTCAAGGCAACTGATGTGAACCATCATAATTCCCTGCTTCTGGTGGTGTTACCAGTAAACAGGACAAATTATATTAGTTACCCTGGAAAGTAGCAGGAGAAAAAAATCCAGATAGACTAGCCAGCCTCCTCTACATCGAACTGAGTATAAACAACATTCAGAGTTGAGAGTGACAAATGTAATGCAGTTGTTTATGGTCCGATTAAAAACATGGGAAAAAATCCAACTACTGTTGCAACCAGCGCAGCAGGAAAGGTGTTGCACAGTGAATCAAGGAATGCACATATGGGAGAAAGGTATGTGTTTCTCCCCACCTTGTCCAGGACCTGAGGAGTCTTGACGTATTTATTGCAACTGTATGGAAGTGTACAAAACCAATTTTCCCCAAAGTGGCCTGGAATTTTCATGAGTTTTAGTATTTCACCAGTTCATATTTTCAAGTATTTTGAACATTTTTTATCACTGACAGGAACATTCAAGGTTTCTTTTAGCGTGATGCAGTCCAGAGCTCTCTGTGCTGACAGGAAATATTGGTACTTCATTTTAATTCACACCACAAAAGGAGAAGAGGAAAAGACTGACACCTCCCACCTCCTCAAATTCTGACATGGCCCCAGGGTACTTCCCCTGGAAAAAGAGGTATTGTAGCAGGAGAGGAGCATTTGTCACTCTCTCTGTCAGGCATAAGTATGAGAACTAAAGCAGGTGGGGTGATGTGCTGGTCAGTGTGATGGGCAGATGCAGGAGTGTGACCATCTGCCAGTGATGCTATGCAGCAGCAGTTTGGACATGCCCAGGGAAAGGATGGCCTCCTCACCACCACAGAGAGGTGAGTTGTGGGTCATCCTTTGCACATGAGGAAAAAGGTAGCACTAACCTAATAACTTCCTGCCTGTAGTATTTGTAGAAAGTCATATTTAGCTGTGAATAGTTCTGCAAATGACGTTTGTTTTCATAAATTATTTTACTATAGTTTCTAACGGAGAAACTAAACCACTAGTAACTTTTTCATTTTCATTCTGTAGTTCTGCCATTGAGGATCAGAGGTGTCTGAAACTTGCACAAAACAGGCACAAGAGGTGGTGTCAGTGACCATCCTCATGATGATTTTAGTTTGCGCACCAGAAGGGCTGACCCCTCCTTTTCTCAGTAGTGTGTCTGCTTCTGGTTGTGTGATATGGTGGTGGCCGGGCAGCCCTGCCTCACTTACCCCTTCTCTGATCCAGGCTGTTGCTCCATCTCGTCAGCAGGGAGTCCTGGAGATAAAGTTGGCTGTGATGCATGTGTTGTCACTGTACTGTGCTGGTGTAATTAGTAGAACTGATGGAACAAAACTATTTTCTCATGTTCTAAAATAATATGATTGCAACTGTGTCTGTGGCATGGGGTCATGTTACTGTGTTTTGTCTCATACCTGTGTTATCTGCAAATGGGTGGATGGTGCTGGAGAATAGTTGGACTTGCTCCGTTGATAATTTTCCTGCTAGAGGATATCTTTTGGATGATATGCTGTTGAGATATCTGCCTCCTTCTTCCTTGCCCGGGTTTTGCACAGAGGAATAGACCAGGTTAGCTGTGGCGTGTGACTGCTTGTGAGCTGTTTAGAGTCTATAGATTTTATCCCCAGATGTAAGGCAGTACTTGGCCAATTTAATCAACCGGTACTCTGGCCAAATTCCTTCTTTTGGCAAGCCACTTATTAAGAAGCTGAATGATTGCTCAGTAAAATTAAATGGATTTTTTTTAACGTCAGAATTTGCACTGGAAACAATGGAGAAGTACCAGCTCACGTTTTAATATTATACCAAGATGTTTAGCTCTGGGATGAGAATATTTAGAATCCACACATGTTCAAAATCTGTTCCTATGAAAATATGTTTGTATCTCAATTCTCACAGACAAGCATGTCTACATTGGAATGCCTGGAAACTTCTCCGAATTAGGTGGGGTCCTAACTAATCATTCGGGCAATTCCATGCATATAACTAGGCATGCATAAAATTGCTGGGAATGGAGACTTTCCCAGAACAATCATCTTATCTATGCTAAAAAAATGTTCTCTTAGTTTGGACAGAACCTTACTTAACCTTGGTCAAAGGGTGACTGTACAAGAAGGGAGGGGTGGGACAGACTTTCTGGAAAATTTGGTGGAAAAACAAATGGCAGCCCTCTAATGAAATTATAGAATTATTTTTACTAGTGCATCTAATATGAAACTGGCAGGTGTTCCATGTTCTTTGATAACCATGATCTGTACTATCACCATAGAATTGTCTCTTGGAACTATTTATCACATCACTATGTCAACTTCTTGTGATGGTATTTGTAAAACTGTTTACAAGCTCTCTTCTGCTTTAGAGTGTGATGAAAAACTTGATCACCTCTCCCTCCCAGACAGAGGTATTATTTGGGAAGCACTGTATAAACAAGGAAATTCAATGTCTGAGATCAGAAGTAAACAGGAGAGCCAGCAGAGGCCAAGGTCTCCCAGCACACAGACTGTTGCCTCTCTGGCAGACCAAACTTCCTTTCAGTCTGCTTTTAGTACTGACTTAAAGAACAACAATTGTCATCATCAGTCCCTTCCTTCATATGGCTGGGCTTTTAAATACCGTGTGCCATTGTATGATTCTCTAGAGTTTCCTCCATGCTATTGAATTCTCTTTTCCGTTACAAAGTCAGGACTAAACAGTTTACTTTCAGAAATCCAGCCTCAGAGGAAACAATTATGGTTTTCCTCCTCTTGTCCACTTGTCTTGCTGATAATTTGTTGTGTTGCCGACATGATTTATTTTTAGTTAATTCTGAGCTGTAGTATGTGGCTTTGTTGCCTTAATGCTGTGTTGCCTATTTCACAATCATTTACCAAGATGTTTCCACTTAGTGATGTTCTTTACATTCAAAATCTATCTGAAGAAGCTTGCCCCCCATTCCACTGTTGTCACTCTTAGAAAGTCTCAGTTTTATCACTGAGGGTGGAAATTGCAGTCTTCCACTGAGTCTGAAATTTATTATTTTTTTTATTTCCAACATATTTAAACTCAGGCTGCTTGAAATATTAATGTGCTATTTACATAAAGTAAAAGATAAAAACACCCCTCTCCAAACCAGTAAACAACAGATCCCACAGTATATTGTCTTCCTGCCCTTTTCAGAATACTATAATAGAATAGCTCAGCTGGAAGGGACATACAACTATCACCTCTCTTATGAAGAGAGAGAGCTGAGGTTGTTCAGATTCTGGATACGCATCAGGCTGCGGTCAATGCTGACTGTGCACAGCAGCACTATCTGTCAATGCCTGACAACACAAGGATATGTTTTGGGTACAGTGGTGCTTTGTACCAAGATGATGTACTAATGGGCAGGTTCTCTTTGGTACAGCCAAGTGAGAGGGACTCCCTTCCTGGGCAAGGCAGCTTCCTGAGAAGGGGATATGCTGACCCCAAGAGAACACTGCACTAATGTGAATTTACTACTGGGTGTAGACAGGAAAGTGTCTTCAGGTGTCTCAGCCTAATGCTACATTGAATCATGCAGACATATACTTCAGATCAGAGAAAGGCTAGTGGCATTTTGTGCAGGTTGGTTGAATCCTCTGTATGTCCTGATTTTAAAGGATTTTTGTTATTATCGTATTTAAAAAAAAAAGGAAAAAAACCAACAGCAAAGCACACAAATAAAAACCCCACCCCCAAATATACCTAAACAAACAAAACCCAAACCCAACAAAGGTAGTTCTCAACATCTACAATGTTCAGTATATGATTGATTGAGTGAAGATTTAAGATGAGAGCTCCCACTCATTAAGTTGAGGTTCTGAGATCTCCTGAATTGTGATTATCAAGAGTAGAATGAAACACCACAGATAGAAAGGGACCAAAATTAAAACCAAGCATCATGTAAGAAGTTGACAAAAGAAAAAAAAAAAAAATCAAAAGTAGTAGCAACAGAGAAGATGCACTGCATGTAGTTTAGAAAGAAAAAAATAAAAAGTAAAAAAACTGATCGAAGATTGGATGCCCACTAAGGCACTATTTCTTTTGATGTGAAAGACCAGAAAGAGAAAACATTTTATTGTTAATGCATGTCTTAGTGAGACAGGATGTCACTCATTAAATACTGTGAACAAAGTGTCAGAGAGTGGTGACAGGAAACGTAACCTTAGTAAATTTCTTTCAAGGTCCACCGGTCTTAGGGTGGGTTGCTTTTAAAAATCTGGAGCTGTTGAAGGACATTTATATGTTGGTCAGCATCATTTCTCATATCCTTATGCAGAGAACTTTCCCCTTGTTGTCTTCAGGGATGTAGGTTCCCACAGCAGAGGAGGAAATGTACTAGCAGGACCTGAGGAACAGATTCGCTACTTTAATATACTGATTTTAAAAAGTGAAAACTGAGTCATCTCCTGGAAACATAACCCACTTTGGGTTATGCCAAAGTTGCTTTTGCCATTGAGGTGCCAGTCACAGAATCATTAGAGGCTCAGCAGAGCTGCCCTTCCAGCAGGCTGCAAAAAGCACAGTCTGTCTTTCAAGAGGTGAGTCAGAATAAAGGCTCCAGGCAAAATCTGCCTTTCTGAACTCTGGAACTGTTCAGGGTTCTGGAGTTTTGGTTTTTGTTGGTTTGTTTGGTTTTGTGTTGGTTTTTGTTTATCTGTTTGTTTGTTTTTTTAATCTGACTACTGTGCTACAATTTGTTGCTGGGATGTGTATGGAATAAGCAACTGGCACCTCCAGTGCAGAGAAAAACATGTTTGTTTCGGGGCTTTTTTTCTAGTAGTGGAATGGTCCTGCACTTTGGTTCTGTTAATCTGATGTGGTGGCATTTTCCCTGGCTTGTACTGTGCTGTAAGAGGAAATAGACAAGTGGTTTGAGAGACATGATCCGTGCTTCTATGCTGATGTTGCTCTGGTTGTGTTTGAGGGGTTTTTTGTGTGGTTCGTAGTTGGTTGGTTGTGGGTTTTTTGTTGTTGGTTTTTTGGTTTTTTTTTGTTTAGTTTTTTGTTTGGTTGGTTGGTTGGTTATTTGGTTTTGTTTTTTTAATAGAAAACATTGCTTTGCTGCTTGATTTAACATTTATTCTGTATTATATTAAGAAGAAATCACTAGGAAGGTTGCACAGAGGGCAGAAACTAATTCAGCTGAGATAAACTGGTGTGGTCATATAAACTCTTAAAAACCCAAAAAGCCAAAAAGGCTTTCAAAGGAATTAATGGGTACTTTGATTTACCAGAAGGTGAAGAAAGTAAGTACGTTTTAAGTACTTTGTTTCTGTCAGCTGTTATCACAGAGAACTTTGTGGAATGTTTCTTGAAGTTTTTTCAAGTAATAAATATTGCCAGAGATCAAAAGAAATTGGGTATTAGCACAGAGTAACAAAAAAAGATAAGAGATTAAAAAAAACCCAAACAACAACAACAAAAAAAAGGTGCCCATGTGCTTGGAATAAGTGCTGAGCTGCTGAAAAAAAAAAATTCTCTGTTTAAAATTGTTTCCTACTCTGGAGGTCCAGGAAGTAATAAATGACTTTACCTAGCCTTTAAGAAGTCTCTAGGAAATTTAGACTGGTAAACCTTGTTTCTGTACCCATCTAACATTTCCAGGCCTAAACACTTTGCAATTCAAAGCAGAAATGACCAAAAAAGAAAATCTTCACCAAAGGAGCATCCTTGCCTCTGGTGGGCAAGGATTATTTGAATACATAAAGGAAGTATCTGAGTCAGTTGGATCTCATGCATTCAGAATTATAAACTACATCTTTATAAACTGTAACACGAAATTTGTGAGTAATTTGCTTAGCTCAAAATAAAGCCTTTAGAAGAACTCAAAAATACAGCTCAAAATAAAACATATAAGGAACAACATTAACTGACTCGTACTAGCAGGTGCAGGAGGAGGAAGGACAAGCTGGCTCACCTTGCATTGGTGTAATCCCTCGGTCGGGGCTGAGTCGCAGCACCAGTACCTTCACTGCACGTGAGCTGGCAATTTCATCGTGTGGTGTTCTCAGCCCCCTGCCTTTCAGGAGCACTGTGGCATCTCATAAGAATTCAAAGAAAAAGGCAATCTCCTGTTGAGTGCAGTGGTTCTGTTACCACAGCAAGCAATGAAATGGATAGCAGAGTATATTTAGAGGTACTTCATCAACCTCCATCTAAGATGTGCGCATGCTGCAATTAATGCAGTGAAGTCACTAAAACATTCCAAAATATTTGAATTAATTATTCTTTATCCTAACAAAAAACTGTAACATAGCACTAGGCAAAGCAAAACGTGTCAGTTGAAATGATAGAGTGGAAAGGCTTTCTTGGGCTAAAAGGCTCATGTTCTTTGTTAGTCTCATAAACAATTTACATTAGCAGACATTAGTATCCAGTTTATGTATGTAACTCTGAGAAACTAGTGCCATAATTTCAGCTTGTTTTATTAGTCTGAACTCACGTAGACAAATCTTTAAATGAATGATATTCTTCCTCCTTGACAGTTCAACAGAACATTCTCTTCCATTTCGCAATTATTCTCATTTCTAATTATTGTGCAGAATTTAGAAATGAACAAGAGTTGAGATCTGTATAATTCCATAGCTGCAGAGGAAAAGTGAATTATAATTAGATATTGCTGTAGTGTGACAATTGTAAGGACTTACATTCTGATGGGTGAATTCTGGAATATATTATGTTATCAAATTCATAAGAGGAAAACATGCATTTGATTTTTATTTTTATTTAATTACTTTTTGTCAGAGTTGCTCTCATGCGTACGCATCTTTGTGGTATTTCAAGTTTGCTTTATTCAAAGTTAAGTCAAATTGTTATTTAAAATTGTATATGAGGGGTCACTTAGCACATCTTTTTGCCATTCCTCCAGACCTGAATGCAGTTGCCTCATTGGATCCCCTTTGGAGACTCATAAGGCATGTGATAAACTGTGTTGTGTTGCATTAGGAAAGCCCAATGTTTTTCTTTCTTTCTCTTGCCACTATTTGCCTTTATGAAGGTTTGATACAGTGAGGTTTGATACCCCACTCGAGTCCTCAGAAGCTCTTGGAAAGGCTACTCTAAGACAGGAGTTTGGGGCTTCAGTCACAAAGACAGCCACGCTGAGCCCTGGAACAGGACAGTTGTGCTAAAATAGAGAACTGGGAGAGGGCAATGACAGAAGGGTCATGGTATAAACTTCTGAGCTTAGGTTTGAAGGAGTTGAGACAGTAAATGAAAGTAAATGAAAAATCACACACTGCCATCAATTTGAAGAACTTTATCCAAAAACACAGCTTCCATATTAACAAAATCTGTAATCTTCACCATAATAAAAGATTGAACCAGTACTAAGTACACATATAGTGAAAGCATGTAACAGGAGCTTAAAAGAATACACTTCTGTTAACAAAATTTCCTAATTACAGTAAACTTAAAGAAAACAGGGGGCATTTTTGAAGTTGCTTTTCTCTTTACAGATAAAGATCGACCTTTCAGTAACAATGATTACAAGGTTTTTCTTTAAACCAACCCATACATTACAAAAACAATACAGAGAAGCCCTGCAAACCTGCTACTGTACAAAACAGGGTAGCAGAACATACACGAGAATTAAATTGTCAAGGACTTTTAAGAAAAATAACCGTGCATACTAAAGGGCTCTTGTAAAGTTCTTTTACATGAGCTGAAGGATGTCATATCCATATGACTGTGATTTTGTAAGAAGTACAGATGCTTTCAGAAGTGTCACTATTTAGCTTATTTTTGAAAAAAAATTGCACCCCCCCACAAAACAAATACCGCAACACACAACAACAACACACCACACAAACCCACACAACACCCAAACACAAAACAAACAACACAAGCCAACATCACAAAACACTACATCACAA